>JAWNPY010000068.1:0-102477 GCA_035078625.1 Scaptodrosophila scaptomyzoidea
TTTTCTTCTGGGTGAACCTAAAAAATTATATAAAAAGTATATTCAGCTATTCTTTTTGGTCCTTCAAAGTTGAAGTTGAAAGTAGAAAGTACAGTTTTTTCTAAACTTATTGTGTTTTTTGTTTTAGGTATGATTCTTATGCGTGATCTCAAATACATCAAAGATGCCTCCGATGAGCATCATTCTATGGATCTGGATAATCTATTGCTGGTTGTGGCCCAGACTGGTGTCTATTTGTATGGCATGTTCAGCATTTTGGGCAGTTATTTTGCCAAATGGGACACAGTGCCCGATCGGGTGGAGGGCATCATTGCCGAGGTATTTGGTGTGGCTCAAACGTCCCTGCAGACCATGTTCATTTTGCATGCCAGTCATCGACGTTGCAAGGGCGCCAAGCAGGTGCGTCGCAAGCCTGGTCGGGAGATAATTACCTTTTTGCTAGTAGCCAACATTGCCATTTGGTTTGTGAATACACTAATCAAGGGACGAGCCGTGTTTCGAGAGTCACATTTGGAGTTCTTTGGCGTTTGGGGTTGGACCATCATCACGCATATATCCATGCCCTTGGCCATATTCTATCGCTTCCATTCAACAATTTGTTTATTTGAAGTATGGAAGGTTACTTACAAATCCAAGTCGCATTGAAAAAAGAACCACCACCACCAACCACCGCATCATTTAATAGTAAATACCTAATATTTTTATTGTTATTTTTGCTGTCGATTCTGTTTTTTTTTTTTTTTTTGTTTTCTTAAATTATTTATAGTATTTAATGTAAATAGTTGTTATTTGAAATGAATTAGAGTGCAACAAACCGTATTAAACTTCTTTAATGTATTGTAATTTGTTTTCTTGTGAAAGCTCACCATAGATGGCGCCCCAAAACGCCCTCTAGTGGAAATCAGCCAAAGCTATTTGGCTTAAAGCTGCAGTGGTTAAAAAATAAAATAATAATGCAGGTAAAATTAATTTGATGTTTTTTTTTAATTCTAAATTTCATCTTCTTTATTCAGTTAGTAAAATTTGGTTTGAATTTGTTTTGGTAATTTTTCTGGTTACTTCGAATATTGACTTATGCTTTACTCTCAATTGTGTGTGTGTGTGTGTGTCGCGCCTAATATGATTAAATTATTTAAATTTTAATTTTTTCTATTGGTGTTTTTTGTGTTTAACTTACAAATTGTGGTTGCTCTTTTGTTTCTGATTCCGTTTAATTTGCTTGCTTAATTTTATTGCGTTAAAAACTTTTGTCTTATTTGATTGGTTCTTAAGTGAAATTGTTGCCTAAATTTGTTAACAGCTTTTACCATTTTTATTATTCTCAATGTTTTAGTTTTACCACATTTCATTTTATTTTTGTTTGCCCAATTTACCATACTCTATTTATGTATATATTATATAAATATGGATTTATTTCTGTTCTTTTTTTTTATTAACGCATTTGAAGACCTGAAGAACATAAATTTGAACTACATAAGTAAAATTGTTTTCTTTTCGCTTCAATAACAATATAATTATTTATTAAATTTTCTTTACTTTAATAGTAATAATTTCTTGGTTGTGTTTTTTTGTTATACTCTTTTAGTTTTTAATTTGTTTTCATTTATAATTCTTGTTTAGATAGCCTTTTAATAGCCCTTAATATATGTTTCAGTTTAAACAGTTTGTTTAGAAAAAAAAATGAATGAATCACTACTAAACTTGAAGAAAGTGGAGCATCAGAAGAAAAAGCCACTTAAATTAAATTATTTATATTTTCTTTGTTTTTTTTTTGTTAAAAAAAAATTGCCTATACTTTTCTGCTGTTGCTTATGACTTTTGAATGTCCTTTAAAGAAGTTTTGGGTCTTATTATTTTATTCAAATTTGTAATATAGGTATGTACTTATATATATATATATTTTGTTTTTTTTTAATATTATAAATGTTTTGTTTTGTTTTGGTTTTGGTCTAGACTATGTACTGAAGTCAATAGATTGGATAAGATTTGTTTTTCATAGAAATACAAGAAGTTTCTTTGTTCTTTTTACTAATTGAGTATATCTTGAGCTTTATTCGATCATTAAACTGGCTGACAATGGATTCAAATTTAGCTGCACTAAATCTTCAAGTCGTTGAATTGTGAAAATGGCAAATGAAATTACAAAGCCTACAAAAATTAGAAAAAAAAGAACTCTGAATATTTCGTACTTATGTTTATAGCTTGTAATACTTGGATGTAAAATGTCAAGACTTTTTGTTATTACTTATTTTCAATTCAAACCTTTTTTTTTTTGTTGTATGTTTTATGAATGTTTCCTATTGTGATTTATATATATTTCTCATTATATATAATTTTATTTTATATACAAAAATTACTAACAAAGAGCAACAAACTGTATGTAATTTTAATTTGTTTTTTGTTTTTTTTGCTTAGTCATTTTGTGACATTTTCACTTTTGTATTACAAGTTAGTTTGGAATATTTGAATATTGACTGCGTTCGTTTCAACATCTTTGGTTGTAATTTTAATTAGCCTTTTTTTGTTATTAATTGTATTCATTTAATAAATTGTTTATAGTTAAAAAGCTATTTTGTTAAAAGTTTTCACTTTGTTTTTTTTTTTTTTGCAACTTTTCTCATTTTGCTAACTTAAACCAACCAAAATGATTGCATCAACTTAATTATAATATATATATATTTTCGGAATATAGTTTTTTTTCCTATTTTCATTATACATTTGTTTTTTTTTTTTGCAATTTGAAAGTTTTGCCTAATAGAAACCAAACGTCCTTTATATGAATTGAATATGGAGAGGAGAGCATTGAGGCGGATAAATAAAATTTAGAAAAAAATACTGTAGTAAATTTGTAAACTCATTCCATTTCGTCGTTTTTTTTTTTTTGATTTATATTTAGAGATCAATTTTTAATAGGAATATTTTTTATTGTGCTTGAAAATAAAAGAGATTCTGTCAACCTACAAATATTTGCTGTCCTCCACATAGGATTTATTTTAATTTATATTTTAATTGTGTGTATATATAAAATTGTTTGTTTGTCTTACAATTAAATATCTGTATATATTTATATGCATATAATAATCATTAATCTCAATTTGAAAAACTAGTTAAATGAAAGTTTTTTAATTTTTATTACAATCTTGTTAAATTGTTCTTTCATTTTTAATAAGAACAATAATGTTTATTTTTTTCATTTTAATTTTTAACAATTTTTTTCTTGCTATTCATTTTCATATTCATGCTACTTTTTTGTTGTTGTTGTTTGCTATTCATTCGTTTTCAATTTACTGTTGCTGTTGTTGTTGTTGTTGTTGTTCTTGATTTTTTATAACTTAGAATATTTAAGAATGGATAAAATGCAGCTATGCTGGAAGTACTAGTAAAATTTAGTATCACAGTATTTTATATAAGGTCAAATTTTGTTATTTCCTTACTTTTATCATATTATTTTATTAACCATAATTTTTGTTAGTTTGTTTTATTTTTTTTTAACGCAATTGTTTTTAAGTTTAATTTTTTTTGTTGTAATTAATGTTCTTTTGTCTAAAATGATTTTTAACTACATACATATATGTACGTATATATATAAATATACTATATCTATATACATAGATACTTACATTTATGTTGCTCTAAACTTGCTATTGAATTATTCATATGGTGTATAGTTTCCATTCTAGCTTCACTTTGTGTCCTTAAAAAAAACAAAAATAAATATATATATCAAGAGCAACCAAAAATAAATCAAATAAAAAAAGTGGAAGCATTTTCAAGACACTAGGTTAAATTTTTTTTCACAGATACTCACAAATCTCAGGGATTTGAGAAAAATCAAAGAAATATACATACAATATATATATATATATATATATATTTTGGTTGCCCTTGAAAAAAAAGAATTTGTTATCCTATCATACTTATTTAATTGTGACTCTAATTCGCTGTCCTTTGAAATAGTTTTTAATAATATGCATTTGTAGGTGTGTGTGTGTGTGTGTGTGTGTGTGTGTGTGTTTTGGTTTGTATGAAAAACTGCTACTCTAGAACTTGACTTTATTAATAAATTATATATATATTTATTCATTCGTTTCTTTACTTTACTTTACTAATCCTAATGATTCGTTTTCAATTTGCTTTGCACATCACCATACAAATACAGTCATTTATTTTTGTTTATATATATATATAAGTATATATGTATGCGTGTGAGAGTGTGTGTTAGCTTGATTTTAATTTTGCAATTTCAGCTTTAAGTTTTAAATTTATATTTTTATTATTCTTTTTTTTAATTTTCATTTACTAGTATTATTTGGTTTTGAAAAGGCTTCAAGAGTAGTATTTAATTTTACTTGTTTGAAAAGTTCTTTTTTTATTAATATATTTTGTTATATGCATGTATATATTTTTAAAGATTATTTAATTTCCATTTTTAAATGGAGTTTTTTTATTTAGCATAAATTTGTGGCTACTTTGGAGCATATATATAATAAATATAACGCATTTCATCAAATTTAACTATTTGGATTTTTGTTTTCGTAATTCTTGTGTAGTTGGGGTTTTCTTTTCGCAATTTCATACTTTTTTCCAAGATAAACCTTAAGGATCGAACTACCATATTCTAAGACTAAGAATCATCTATACAAAAATTGAAAAAAGTCAATAAAATTAATATTCATATCTTAGATAGTCCGAGAGGATGAAAAATTTTAAAGTATCAATGCAATGAAATCCTACATTTTTTCAATTAAACAAAAAAAGAAGTCCCTGAACTAAAAATTATTGGTATTTAAAATCGAGCTCGAAAATAGTATATAATCTTCGGCTTGCCGAAAACAGTATTCTCATTTCTTTTTTTTTTTTGTTTGTATATACTCGTAAAAGTTTAATTAATTTTAATTTTATTTAGAGAAATTTGTGGAAACACTTAAGATTTGTTTGGGTTTCTTTTTTAGTTTTGTTTTGTATTTTAAGAAGAACTTTTCAATTACGTATACGTTTACAATTGTTTCCTATTTAGAAATAGATAATAAATAAAATGTAAAAATCAAGTTAAAACCATTAAATGAAAATAAATCATAATTAATTTAAATAGGTTTGTTTTTAATAAATATCTTTATTCGTTAATAATTTTTTATATATTAGGTTTTTTTGGGTTTTTTGTCGTTTAGTCCACTTTTAAAGTCTTTCAGATTCCAATTGACAAAACAGAGACATGTGCCACTTCTGATTGTGGCCCGTTCTCATTGCATTTGTCGCATTTTTCGTTATATACTTACCTTATATAATACATACATATGTGGTTATATAAATATATAAATGTATGCATATATGTATGTATGTCTTTCTATAAATGTATAACATTCTCATTAACATGACTAACAATAAGTTTAGAAGAATATCGAGACTTTGGAAGAGTTGAGTTTTATTTTGTCTTATAGAGTTATTATGAGAGAAAGAGAGAGAAAAAATACAAATGCCCCCCCTTGCTTAAATTCACCTGAACTGCTGCGGCACCCACAAAATTTAGAAAACATAAATAGGAAAAATAGTTTGAGCCTGCATACTCTTTTCAAACTGGAAATGGAAGATCTTTGTTAGTTACAGATAGGAAGAATACATGTATATATTCATATCACAGAGTTGGCCAAAGGCAACAAACTAGGAATAAAATTGGGATAAATTTGGGCGCCAACCTCAAAAGATTCAATTGAAATGAAATAAATTAAAAACAAATAAAAAACAAGCTTTTTCAAAAAGGAGTTTATTTTAAATAATAAGAAAATAAAAAAAAAAATGATTCATAAAGATAATAATAAAATATAATAAACATAATAATTTTCTTTCTTTTTTTTCATATTAAAAAATAGTCAACATAATTCTAATTCCAATGAAATTTCAAACATAAATATAAATAAAATTCAATGATTTGTTTCAAGTATGTATCTATTATCTATACATAAGTTCTATAAATGAAAACATGTTTTTTTGTTCAATAATATTTTCAATGGAACGCAGCCAAAAATAAAAATATTTTAAATATTTCCCCGGTTTTTGATTGTTAGAAAAAATTACAAGTATTTGTGATAAACTGCCCAAGGTTGTAATATTTTAAACAAAAATATTTTGATTTGATTTGTAAATCAGAAAAAAAACGAGAAAAAAAATAAGTATAGGTATATAAAATTAAGTAAATATAAGTAATAAATATCAAAAACAAAACAAAATACACGAACGAAAACTTATGAAAACTTAAGATCAATATTCACTTCAGGCTTTATTTTTTGTTTTTGTTTAGATTTTCCTTTACTAAATTTCATAGTTACTTGCTAAGCTAAAAACTACGCAGGACAAGACAGGGCAGCAAGGTAGTAAGTATCAGGAAGGGGGCATGATTAGAATTGTTAAGTGTTTGTTTTTTTCTTTTAGTTTGATTTGTATTTCTATATAATTTGCACTCTTCTTTTAAATATTTTTGTTATTTTATGTGTACTGATGTGTAAGTGAGAGATTTTTATTTAGAGAAAATACTTAAACTATAAGATAAATGAAGGAATTTAGAATCAGAGTGACAGAGTGTGCAAATTTTCTAAATTTTCCTTATATATTTGCCTCTGTGAGTGTGTGAGTGTGTGTGTGTGTGTGTGTGTGTGTGTATGTATTGTGTTGATTGATTATAAAATTAATTGATTTCTACTAAAACGCCATAATACTTCTTTACTCAGTTCCAGCATAAAAACTACACTCTATTCTAGAAATATTCTAGAGCAATTTTCTATCGTTCGAACATTAGCATCTTGAATAACATATAAGTTGATTTGCATTATCATTTTACTGCTGCTGCTGCTGCTGCTTCTAATATTTAATTTATTATTATTGCTAATTAGCAATTTATGAATTTGGTTTTTGTTTTTCATTTGCTTTTGGATTTGCTTAGCCTGAGCTTGCTGCATCAAGTCTAAATTACAATTAGTTGCATTATTTACAACATTATTATTATTTAAAACTATTAATTGCTTGCAGTTGCCATTGTTGTTATATAATTTATTGCCTTCATTGTCCTTCCCATTGCTGCCATTGTTATCGCTGTTGTCATTATAATTATTAATATTATAATTGTAATTATTGTTGTTGTTGTCTTTTTGTAAAATTAACTTTAACTGGTGTTTTTGTTGTTGTTGTTTAGGTTGTTTGGGTTGTTTTTGTTGTTGCGCTGAATGCAGTCATTCAGCAAGTCCAAATTCATCCTGCTCAATTGGTTTCTTTAACCAACTGCCAAGATCCTCACGTTTGAATGCAGCAAATAATTCCAATTTGGCCGTCTTAAAGAAAAGATACATTGGAGCGAATAAAAAATGAATTTATTTATAAATATTTACCTGGTACTCTTTAACATTTAATTTGGTTTGGCCATAGTCTGTGGTTACCTTGCGATTGGGCATGCCCGGCAGATTCTTAACCAGAAATCCATATTTAACAAAGAATGCCTGTTTGGTAATGCGTGAGACTTGCCCACCAATGGTGCGACCAGTCAGCGAATTGACCACCTCCAGTTCCGTATCACCGATGGTCCAATTGATGCCAAAATTGGGCGCCTTGGCCTGATTACGCGGCTCTGCGGAGGTGACCAATGCCAGACGTGGCTTATTTAAATGATACGGCGGCGGCAGTCCCTGAATTGATTTCTCAATTCGACCGCAAACAGCACGATACATATGCTCCGGATGCAGTAGACTGCCCAACACAATGGAATGCAGGTATACCGGTTCGATAATCGATGATAGCAGCGAACCCTGTATGCCTACAATGTTCCAGCGTGCTATTTTATCCGAGCACGACATGGTTAGCAGGCGTTGACCCTATATAAATACCAAAAAATATATATACTCTGTTGATCTAGAAAGAAGCGGTATAAGAGCACTCACCAGCAATACACCATCCCATGTTTGAGTACCATCACTGCTTTTGACCGGTATAGTGCCCTCACCGGATTCGATTTTTGTACGCAACTGGCCACGAGCCTTCCTGTTTTCCGTTAGTATTGGTTAGTTGGTGTTGGTTCGTTGGCAAATATGGATTTGGGTTTTGTGTGTGTGTGTGTGTATGTATGTGTGCGCATGAGTCGTGTGGTTTGATTTGGTTTGGTTTGTGTGTGGGTGGTTGGTTTGTGTCCAAGCCGCAGTTATGGGTTTAACCACGGTATCGCAACGTGACGGCATTGGTAGCAGGCACAGAGTTTTATGTGGAGTAAAACCAAAAATCAATCAGTTGCATTTTGTCAATGTCAGGCAAAGATATAAGAAAAGACAGACAGAGATCAAGAAATAGAGAGAGAGAGAGACAGAGAGAGAGATAGAGAAAGAGAGAGAGAGAGAGAGCGAGAGTGACGATAACAGAGACAAAGGGATATAAAAAAAAAAGAAATGAATTTCTCGCTTAAACCGCAAAAAAATAAAATATATTTAATAAATAAAATTCATTTATTTTCATTAAAATAATGCAAGGGACGGGGACGAAATGGTTAGAAAAAAAATATACCCTCAATGATTTTATTTTAATTGCCCTTTTTTTAGATTTAGCATATTATTTATTTTTAATTTTTTTTTTTTATACCTGCCTCACGATTATACTATGATGAAAGTTAAAAAAAAAACGCAAAAAAAACTTAATATTCGGACAGGTAAAAATAAAATGAATTTATATATATATTCACGACCGAGTTGTCAGGGCTGCAGGCGCATTTTTGCGACCGAAGGCTGCCAACTTGTTCGTAAGCTCTATAACTGTAAATTCGGCACCAAGAAATGGCCACGAAAAAACAGTTGATAAATTTTTAACTTATATAATATATATTTTTTTTTATTTTTTTTTTTTTTGCAATTGGTTGTTGTTTGGTTTTCTTTTTTTTTCTATTTTTTTAAACATCATTTTGTATTTAAATTTTTATTTTTTTTTTTTTTTGTTTAATTTGTAGTAGTAGAGTAGAGTAGTAGTAGATAGTATTTAGGAGAAGTTTTTTTGTACCAACCTATTTGGATGTTTGTCAACACCAGTGTCGTTTTCGTGAGGACTAAATATCCGTGCATCCCCACAAGGTGCTGTATTTATATACAAATGGAAATGTACCCCGGATTTTAGTTTATAAGGGTATTGCCCATCTGTATTCCTCACGAAAATCGACTGATATGCTGTTGCTATAATTAAGAAAAATAAAGTAAATAAAAGTAATCGAATACAAATGAAATTAAAGTGAAGTTTTAGGTTTACTTTTTTTTGTGTTTTTCTTTTTTCCTGTTTGTTAAGTGTTTTTTTCTTGTGTGTGTGTAAGTGTGTGTGTGTGTAAATGTGGTGTTATATTTTTATTTATTTATTATTAAGTATTATTATTTTTTTGTTGAATAAAATTGTAGATAAACCAAAATGCTAGGATAAGGTAAAAGTGGAAAATAAATCGATTCAAGAGAAATTACTAATTAACAAAATCGCACTAAAAATAATACAAAAAATAATCTAAAAAATTATTTAATCTATTTTTCGCATAGAAGGGTAATTAAATCTGAAGTTTATTATTGTTATAAAAAAAACATATTTATTTAATTTGTTGGCTTGGACACTTGCTATAAAAGCTTGAAGAAAATCATTAAAAATTGTTTTTTTTTTTGCTTTTGAAGTTGCTTTTTTTTACTCTTGAGATACACAATTAGTAATCCAATGTGTGTGTATGGCAGAAAAACTTGCAGAAATTTGATTGCTACCAAAAGACGTCAGCTAGTTTGAGAAAAATCTATTATATATAATAGGTATACTTATATTCAATTTTATTTTGCATTTTTAAGGCAATAAGCTTGCAGCAGTTCAGGATTTTAAATTCACAAGGCCATTCATATCATGCATTCTATAAAATTCATGCCAGATGTGAAAACAATATTAATAATGAAATGATAGTTTAGCTTGGGAACAGTCCCCATAAACAGACAAGATAGAACAGGCACAGACAAGTCAATTCAGGAAAGAAAAGAAAAAGAGAAGAAACCAAAATTCAAACAATGAAGCAAAAGTATTTACATTGTCTACAAAACAATAAACACAATGGCACAAAAGCAATTGAACAAGAAAAAAGATATGAAAACAGAAAATCAAAAAATTATTCTTTGAATATTTACAATTAGAGTTGGAAAAACAGCGATCTATTTTTTGTAGCGATATATAATTTTAAACTAGTCTAGCTAATTTATTTCATCTATATATCTAGCTATCTAGTTCTATATCTTTATATATCTCATTTTACCTAATAGTTTTCAATTTTAAGATAAATATTAGTATATTTTTTAAAAATGATAAAATTCAATTAGGAATTTTGAATTAGGAATAATAATAATAAGTACATTTTAAAAAAAATTTCCTAAAATATTTTAGATCAGAATGAAGTTTTAGCAAACGTTAAAACGTTGAGTCCTTTACAGAAAATGAATGAAAAAATTGTAGAAAATTATAGCTAAATGAATTTACAATATTTCTTGATGTTTTTAAAAATATTCCACCAATAAAAAAATATATCGATAGTATCGAAGTTTTTCCAGCTCTATAAATAAACTATTCGCACTCACTCACACACACATATATATTTTAGATAGATTAAATATTTCTTTTAGTAGGTAGTTAGTTACATACGAGAGTTACAGAGTACAAAGTTTGCTTATGTTAAAAATAGAGATACAAAGATACAAATCCAAAAAAAAAATAGAGAAACAGCATAAAGGTTTAAATAGATTTAAACTTGAACTGTGGCCAACAAATAAATCAATTAAAAAACTAAAAATAGGTAACCTACGTAAAATAATCAAGAAAAGTAAATATATAGGTATATTTAAGGTAAGTATATAAACACACGGCCAGGCAAAAAACACACAAAAGCTACAAAAATACATACATACATACAAATACAACATAAATTGGGTGTCCAAAGATACACATACATATATAATTTAGTTTAGTTAAAATATGACTTGATTTTGATTGTTATTCAAATTGGCTAAATTCAGACAATCATACCCTGACTGCACTGCAGATCCAATTGAGCATATAAATATTTAACCAGGCATCGTCTAGATACAATTTCCGCATGCGAATCATTTAAAACAGCCCCATTGACACTCATATGCTCGCCACTGACGCATTTGGTGCCTGTCGAAACCGAAATAACCTGCAATAAAATAAACAACAATAATTAAAACTAAATCAAATTTAAAAAAAGAAACAATCGACTTGACTTGCCTTGGCTTCGTTAAAATTCATATTCTCTGTCATTACAATGCCAGCAAGTACTTTGCGACGAGAATATGACTCCTGACCCTTGATCACCTCCATGAACTTCTCCAATACCAAACGCCCAATGGTATCGGCATGGATTTGAGGCAACTCCATGGAAGATGACTTGTCATCAATAGGCAGCGGTACATTCTTTTGTGGCGCCATCATTGGACTGTAGGAGATGTTGCATAATGAGGCCAAAGCAGCCTTGGCAGCTGCATTCTTTGCCAGCTTTTTTGAAGGACCTACAAAAAATAAAATAAATGTTAAATTTGTTACGCATTGAAAATGTTTGTATAACCAACCTGTGCCATCAAATTTCTTTTCATTGATGGTGACAGTCATCTTAAAACGGCAATTGTTCTGCGCCCCATCAATGTTCATGCACTCAAAGTTGACATCATTGAAGAGCTCATATAACAGCATCACTGGACCCTTGTCAGGCACTTTCTTCTGTCCATCGACGGCAATGGCACTTTTGTTTACGTCTAAACGAAGTTCAGAGACATTCGCAAATGATTTCAAATTATGCAGTTTATACAATAAATATTATCATTATAGTCTTAATTTGTTTCTGTGTGTGTTTGTATCTGAGAGATAAATGCTAATCTAGGCTAATTTTTAAAGATTTTAAATCCTTTCCGTTTTAGTATAGTTTTTTGCTTTTTTTTCTATTCATTGAGACGTTTTTTCTTTGGATGTGAATATCTCCTAGGCGATTTCGTTGCTGTTTTGAAAAATCTTTGATAAATTAAACATTTTTCCTTATAAAGTTCTGGCTTTTTAAGATTGTTTAATTATAATTATAGACGGACAAATAAAACACTGCCTAAATTAAAAAGAAATTAACAACTTTTCTCGATTTATTTTCATTCTTAAGTTCTAAGCTTTAACCTGATTTAAAGTGGCATTATTAACTATTTCAATTGTTATCTAGATAAATCAGATTTATAAAGGTAATTTGAAAACTATTGAATATGTGTATTTATGTTGATAATAATAAATAAATATATTCTGTTGTCGAGTAAGTTCCAAGAGCAGTGGCCATCTAATAAATCAAAATAATTAATTTTAACAATAAAGCAACGAAAAAATTAAGAAAAAAAAACACACATGAAATAAGCAAATTAAAAATTGCTATAATTGATTGGATAAAGTCAAGACAATATTAATAAAATTTAATATTTTTTTTTTGCCTTCTGTGCTTAGGAGAACTTTTTAGCTGATTCAAATGAAACGAGTTTAATTAAGTTTGTAGTTTTAATCGTATTCATTTGAGCCATAAAAAATTATAAAATCGTTCAGTTTACCGTTCATTAATCACTCGATAAATAAAATTGAAAAAAATCATATGCAACACACACAAATAAAATTAAAAATTAACAGGCCATATAAAATTATTTAAGTGTAATAAAATAAAAATAAATCAAGTTAATAAATAAACACAATAATAAAACGAAACAAAACAAAACGAAAAAAAACGAAACAAAAATAAAATACTTGCTCTGGCTCATGCAAAAAAACTCTGGATAATACAGGGATTGCTCAAGCATCAAATTGGAACTCTTTTCGAGCAAGACCAAAGTTTCGACTAGCTCGACCAATTCAGCTTTGGACATATTATGTATACCATTCTCGAGATGCTCATCGCTGGTAAAATCCAGATTGCCCGATGGCTTCAGTGGCGAGAGGACGGCGCCATCCTTGAACTGGATAAAGCTGCGCAATGCTGTGGCAGCAGCCTCAATACGTGCCACCTTCTTGCTGCGCCCTTGACCCATGTACTTTTGGCCATCCACCTGCAAGAAATGAAAAATAGATGCATAAAAAAAACCGAAACTATTCAGGTTAATCCAGGAACCTTATTTACGGTTTCCTTTAATTGCATTAATTTATTATTGAAGTACCATTAAGAATTCTACACTCAAAGTTTAATGGCAACTTAAATGAACTTTAACACTTGGCTCAAAATTGCCATTTTTGGTGAAGAAGGACCAGTCTCCATTTAGCCTCCTTGGCTCTCTCTGTGTGTGTGTTGTTGTTTTTGTTTGCTAGCAGCTTGCCAACAACTTTGGCAAAGTAAACGCCCCCCCATTGTTTGACTTTATTCTATTCGCATTTTATTGGCTGAAGTGACTTTGTCAAGTTGAACATAGAAAAAAAGAAAACTAAACAAAAAAGGACAGAACAGGACTACATAGGCTCCTGGTCGTTTTAGTAAGTTAATATAGAATCCACATTAAAATCTTTATTTTATTCCATTTGTACTGAAATTTGATATACTCTAAATGTGTGAAGAATTTCGTATATTGTTTTTTTTTTAAGAATATTTGTAAAACTCTTACATTTTTGAGCATTCTTAAAACACTCGCCGCAAAACTGACACTGGCCGTATTAACAATGTTTTGATTCCTTGAATTATTTACTTTGTTAATAGTAGTTTTATTTTTATTTTGATTTTCAGGCAATGGATACTTTTGACGCAGAGTTCGTGGTATAAATGGACGAACTTGTACCATTTCATAGCCAATGAAAATGGCCTCTGGCAATTGTATAGTTTCAAACGTAAGTACAACAATTCCGGTATCAATCAGCTTGCCTTTCTCAATTTTGCATAATTTCTTCACATTGCGCACATGCTGAGATCTCAAACGTTTTAAAATATTATCCTTATCCACTCGGCGTAATTCGTTTGTGTAAATTACACCCTTGATCGAATGATTATTGCCACATTCTGTTACCCGAACCGGTATGCTGTTATAGCCCATATTCAGCGCCTTGATGGACAAAAGAATATTGGCCTGGTTCATGGTACGAGTCTTGATTAGCAATTTGCCATTTGTGGTTTTTTGGCACATATCAACCTCACTGCCACAAATCCTATCAATGCAATCCTTTAGGTCAAAGGCATTGATTGTGATTACAGAATGATTTTTGTCCATGGCCTCAATGCTAAGGTATTTGTTGATTGGCTTCTTGGAATTTGACATAGTTTGATCTTTTTCACTTTAATCTGCTCAGATCGACGGACAATTCACAACTGAATTTGCCATCTTGTGAGGAAGATGGCGATTTGTTTTTTATGAATAATGTTTACATTAAGCTCAGTCAGCCAGTTTAAGCAAATTTTTGTTTATAAATGCAAATGGAAAACTCCTTCCTGCGATTTCTCTTTATCTTTCTTGAAGGGACAAAAATCAAACCCTTTGCAAATTGTTGTCTACATCAGCTTAATTAGATAAAATTAAAATCTTATTTTCATATCAAAGATGCATTTTTTTAAACCTTGTAACTTATATTACAAAAGGAGATTTTTACCAGAACATTGCTCAATTTAAAACCTTAATATTATAAACACAGTTTTATGGCAATTATGATTTTTTCTCTGAATGCTAATAAATTAAATGTGAATAAGTCGAATTCGTTTTAAAACCAATTTTTAGTACTCAAAAAAAATAATGAAAGATTTTTGATATGAAAAATAATGAAAAGCTTTTTTTTTTAATTGCAGTAAATATACAAATTCTTTTCATCTGAAAAGGTCTTTTTACTTAAAAACCTTGAAAATCTTTAATTTTTACTTTGATGTCAAATTATTAAGCTTTATTTTAAGATAAAATTAAAGTAAAAATATTTAGGAATTTTATACCATTTAAAAAAGAGTATACAAATTGTAGCTTGTTGATTGTTCAGCTTTTAATAAATGTAATTCTTTTTGTTGTGTTATGCGGCAAGGCATAAATTGTCAACGACGTTAAATACTCTAACACACACACAAACACTCACACATCTATACTCAAATTTAGTCCCAAACATAAACAAACAAAAAATATGCAAACGGAAGCAACAAAATGTTCCCAAAACCAACGATGATGCCAAAGTTGCCGTTTCTGTTGCCATTGCCCCAACTTGCAAAAAAAAAAAAAAAAGTGATTTAAAAAGAACAACAACACCAACAAAATGTGCAACGTTGGCGCCTGCGTTCAAACAGTCCATGCCCCAAATGCCCACGGAACGGGACCAACCAACCATGTTCTGAATCATTTTGTAGGCTCACAGCTGAGTCCACGAAAAATTCATTGTGGTTGGCAGTGGTTGTTGGGCCGGGCAAAATTTTAAGGCTGCGTTTGCGGTATTCCGAATGAGGGGGAAAAACAGTGGCAGTGGCAGTGGCAAAGTCATAGGCAGTTAACCAAGCCAAAGTCGCCTCAAGATCGGAAGCCAACATGACATTTAGCGACCATAAATTTAAAACAAAACAAAAAATAAAACAAAGAAAAAGCTAACTTTACGCAACGAATTTAAGATACTTTTTTCAATAACAGTTTTGTAGCAAAAAGATTTCTCAAAGTATTAAAGTTTTCAATAGTTTGCTTTAATTTTTATCCATATAAAAATTCCAGAAAGTAAAAATAATGATTCGATCTGGCCAGCTCCAATTGCATTTAGATTCCATTTAAAACTTGAGCCTTTGCTACACAATGAATATACTTTGTTTTTCTTGAAAACTATAATACCAACCAGGGATGGCAACCACAACAACAAAACAGCAGCTACGCAAGTATGAAAATCTACGTGACTTTAAGGAAATTTAAAAAGGCTAAAAAAAAAACTGGAAAAGTTTTTGATGGATATTCAAAATTTTGGCACATTTTTTGCCCAACGCCAAAAATCACTTGTTCAGAAAATGATTGAATTTTCTTACCTATTGTATTATATATTTTAAAAATCATTATTAAAATATAAATGGATTTATAGTAAAATATAAATAACTCTTAAATTCAAAATGTTAGTGCATTTATTTTGTTTTGAATTTCAAAAGTCAACTATGCTGTAAATTGAAAAATGTTGCAATTTTAAAATTCTACTGATGCAATGGAAAGCCAGGGGTTTTATATGCATTAAATGTTTTCAGCACACAAGGAGCAGGTAAAAGGAGACTGCCTGAGATTTCTGCATCTGAGTCATTGATATTGGGAGTCGGTTGTGTGAGCCGAGATTATTGTATAATCCGTGAGCAAATACGCCCTGATTGGATAACGTGGGTGTTTGGTTAGTGCATTGGTTTTATTCAATTTTCATTTGTTTGGACTTTTGCCAGCAGGATAATTCGTGTCCAAAGGTTTCGCTCTGCCGCCAATGCTTTTTGGTATTACCAAACGACCCAATAATTTTCTTTCTTATTGTTGTTGTTGTTGTATTTTTTTTTTTTTTTGTTTGTCATTCCGAGTCATTGGCACTCGGCCATCAGCCTACGGGGCGCCCAGTTACCTTCAGGCGAGCACATGCGGCGTCATATACGCAATCGAGTAGAATACCCACAAAACAAAAAGCAAATTCAAAAAACAGAGAGAGAGAAAGAGAGAGTAAAAAAGTGTATTTGTATTCGACAAGGACAAGAACTTGAGTTTGACGCAGCGGAAGTAACAGCAAACAACAACAACAACAAAAGCCGCAAGGACAACCGCAGTCCAGCAGCCACGTGGGCAAAAAAAAAAGCCAAGCACGCAAAAAAACTATATATGAAAGGAAAAACAAAAAAAAAATTATATAGAAAATGAAAGAATTAATGGACAAATATTACAGTATATTTCATTTTGTAGGTACTTTTTTAACAACCACAAAAAACAATCTGCTCTAAATTGTTAAGCCATAAATTTTAAAACACAAACCAAAACAAAAATATTCCATTATTTTCAATCAATCTGAATCGATATTTCTTTTCTTAAACAAAAATACGTAGACCTAATCAGCTACTAGATTTATTTTTCTTTGCTTTGCTTTGCACTTTGCACATCTGCTGCCATTTTAATAATATTAAAATATGGCCCGGTCCACACAGAAAACAAAAAAAAAACAAAAAACCGCTTTGCAAATATGTCTAAAATAAATGCCAACAAACCGCAGACTTTGTTCCTTTTTTTATTTGACTTTGCTTTTGTTTTTTTTTTTGGTTTGAGGTGGAAACTTAAATGATATTATACATTTTGAGGAATTTATTATCATTTTTTAAATCATTTTATGGGAATTAAATAGAAAAATAATTGACACATATATTATTAAGTAATTGTTTTGCCATTAATATTTCTCTCTTGCAAATAACAAATATGTTTGATGGCTTTTGATTTCGTATTTGATCCTTGCTGGTTAAAAAATAATTAAGTGTTAATACCTTAAAGTGTTTTATTTTAAAGCCCAAACAACAAAAACACTCACATTCACTTCAGTTAAACATAAATTCAGATTCACATTTGCATTTTTAATGCAATGACAGAACACGTACAAGTGCAAACGAATACGAGGGCTTAAAACCTTTTAAAAATCCAACTGCCCATTAAGTAAACTGTGTACACATTTATACAAAACAAAAAGAAAATGTGCCGAGACGAACATTGGGCGAAAATATAAGCCAGAGTATGTAAAAAAATTAATATTATTTTTTTGGCTGATCTAAAATAAAAAGATGAAACAGGAACTTGAATTTCAATTGACAGAAATGATAAAATTAAATAAGAAAAATTGACCAAAGTCGGGATTTTTTATTCCCAAGTTTTATTCAGTGTTGTTTTCTTAAATTATTTTGTCAATTTTTATTTTATTTTTTAAGGTATTCGCCTTTCTGTGCCCACTGTGCCACTGTGGACGGAAACGGTGATGTGTGACAAAATGTAGCATAATTTTAAGCGCGTGCAAAAATTGCTTACAGGTTAGCCAGTTTTCTGTAGAATTTGATCTTTCAAACCCTTACAAAAAATCATACATATGAAATTTTTTCTACTCTTTTCCCGGAATACTTGACAAGTCCATAATTTTTTTTTTTGTTGCTGCAAAAATTAACCAATTTTGTACTTGTTTCTGTTTGTCATCATAATGTACAATGAAGTATTTAATTATTTATAAAAAAAAAAAATAAGAGAGCTAAATTTTAGATGCCCAGGGTTGCGCTCCAATTTTAATATGTTGATGATGTAAGTACTTTTCACCAAATGGCCGAGAGTCATTATTCTTCTTCTTTTTTTTTTTTTTGTTTAATGAAATGATGCTGGAACGATGATGGTTAATTGGGTTGCTGTTTAATTGGATTGGGGAATAAAAAATGCAGTCAAAAGGCGAAAAATAAAAAAACCATTGAAAAAAATGACAGCAGGAAAAAATTGTGTGTGCTTTTTTTTTTTATAATCGATTGTGCAAGTGAGGACAAGGAATTGTGTGTGTGTGTGTGTGTGTGTGTGTGCTTATACATATTATAGAAATTAATTAGAAAAGCAAAGTGTCAGCAGCCCTGGCGCGGCCGGAGCATTATGCATGCATAATATGTCACAGCCTCCCCTCTGCCTCCCAAAGGAACCAAAGCAAGCAGAGCAAGGCTAGCAAAAGGACAAGGATAGTCATATTATTAACTGCTTATTAAATTTTCATGCAAACAACATGGAGCAGCCACATATGGAAAGCGATAGAAATAAAAAGGGTAAAAGTGCTAAAGGATATACGTGATAAAGATGGGAATGGCATTACACCATTTTGGGCAAGCCTCCAAATCAACAACAAACAAATAAAACTCACGTGGCGACATACGATTTGGGTTTTGGTTCTTCATTTCGAGTACAAGATTGATATATTATTGTTATTGCTGTTGACAAAAGAAGCTATACTCGAAAGGGCGTAAAATAAAGAAACAATGCCGTATTTTTTGTATATTGCATGTAGGACACATCGCTTGGGTGGAAAAGTAGAAAAGAATAGCAATGCCATTCAATGGGGAGCATGAATATTGGGGAAAAGAAATACTCCGGTAACGGTTACGGGTCATATTCATCGATCACGCGCAATGCAGTGTCCAAAAGAGCCGTACACGAATGACTTTTGACCTGACACAAATAACCACACACACACACACACATTTATCGACATTTGACACGCAAAATATTGCTAATGGCCTGGCCTAGCACGGCCTGGCCAGAACCGGACTCGGACCCATTTACATATGCAACTATGCCTTAAATTATGCAAGCCAAGTTCTGTCTGATGGAACCACAACCCCATTCATTCCAGCAATCACCTTAGACTCTACAAGTCAGCTAAGCCAGCTAACATATTTTCTAACCAATATTACCAATGCAGAGAGCTATGACATAGTCAATTTGCATAAGTGACAATGCAATTGCAAAATGTATATAAACGGAAACGGAAACGTCTACGCACGCCATCCAATGGCATCCCCACAAATGGCTATACTACAATATAACACTAGTTAACACTAATTTTATAGCTCTACTTTTATATTTATTTCTTCTAGATTTTAGAATTCTGATTACGGCAAAAGAAATATTCCGGCACGTCACGTTAGCTCGGAATTAGTTAATTGCTAGTTTTTGAGCTCCAATGGGGGAATACCATGAATTTTAATTTTAATAGAATACAATTTAAGCCATTATTGAAATTTTAAGAATTTATTTAATCAAAAAATACAGAAATTTGGTATTAATACTTAATAAAATTTTAGAATTTAAAAAAATTAAAAAAAGTATTAATTTTTTATAAAAATAGCCAACATTTCAAAGAAACACTGAATAAATATTGTGAAACTCTCATTTTTCGGATGACTGAGCTAAAAAATGAAGTCAGATTTTAAAAATTACCGAATTATCATTTGTAATTATCATTTTATAAAAAGAATATAGAAAATTTCTTTCATCTTACATCAGATTTTATAATAATAAGGGCAGCATTTTAAAGAACCAATTTTCTATACCTTTATATATATAATATATATTTTTGGCTTCTCAGGCTCTTTGCTAACTAGTGTAATCAGTCCTTCAGAGCCATTGAGACAGTAGCGAGGTGAAGGTCAAGCTCCAATTTGCCATAGTCGAGCGGATTTATATGATTTTGTTTTTTTCGTTCGTTTAGTCGGCTATTAAGTTTAATTAATGGCTCAGTGAATGTATGACAGTAAATCAATTTACAATTTTTATTTCAATAAACAAAGAATTTATAAAGCTATTATTATAAAAAATTAGGGATGTCATTTTTGGTTCAGAACTAGAACAAGCCAATTAAAGTGAGCCTAGGATTTGAAGGCAAGTGTAAATTACATGACTTGCCAACATGTCAAATTTTTAATGAATCAAAAGGTTGACAAAAGCTCGAAAAAATCACACTACAATTTTTAATTTAGCATTTGATTGGATTTCTTTTTTTTTTTTTTTTTTTGCTGTTTTATTTTCTTTGTTACTTGTCATTTTACAAAGCCGCAAATTGTTTTGAATTTATATTACCATATAATCTAAGAATTTTTGCATGGGAATGTGTGAATTTCGTGCTCTGTTTTAGTTTTTTTTTTTTCTGTCTTTTCTTCTGTTGGTGGTGGCGTTTTACTTGGCGGTTTATTCATTTATTCATCATCATGATTATCAGGACCGCCGACTAGGTCATTATTATGCCACTTGCTGCTGCTGCTTGTTGGGAAAGAGAATAAAACAAAGAAAAGCCAGTTGACAGGCAGCAATTTAAAAGTTGATAAAATGGCAAAGTGTGTTGCAAATTTCTCACTCTCTCTCTCATTCTTTTATATAAAATGGAAAATACCTATAAAATCAAAGTTTTGTAGTTGTAATTGCCGGTTTTTCGCTAGGGAAAAAGTTTCCTTGAAAAATTTTCACAATTTAACACGAAACACACCAAGTGGAACAATTTAAAACGGCATTTTCATTTCACCTTAATTCATTGCCATTCACCGCAATCGTTTAATAATTAAATGTCATGCCATGCCATGCAGTGACGACTCCCTCGACTCTCTCTCCCCCCCCCTTGCAGTTGGGCTTTCAATCCTTGGAAGGCAACCGACGACGACAGACGTTTTCGCTGACGCAACCAATTTTAAATTCAACTGTTGTTGCTTTTTTTTATTTTGGTTTTGTTCTTTTTTGTTAATCCAACGAAGCGGCCTAAACAGAGTAGTAACATAAAAATGCACATTTTAGGACCAGAAATATTCAACTAAATGGGTTGCAACAACTCTCAATGACCAAAGGCGTCATTTCGACTGCACACATTCACACACGGATACAGAATCCTTTTTTGGCAGGCACAGCAGCAAAGGCAAATGGCATATCGGTCATATAATCCGCTTTTACCCATTTGGGCCAACAAAATTCACTGAAAAAGGCCATTTTGAATGACCCAACATTTCTAAAAACTAACGAAATGTTTCAACTCTTACAAAATAAATTGGATTCTTTTTTTTTGTTTTTTTACCAAATACAAATAACCAATTTGATGTTTTAATATTTTTTTCAGCCATTGATTGGGCCAACTGAAATATTTTTAGCATAGGTAAAACATTTTTTTATTTTTATTTAGACAAAAATATTATTTTTTTGAATTTTCCTATATTTATATTAATTTTGTTTTCATTTTTAATTGGTCCCGAGTTCAGCAACTGGAAGTGTGGTTTTACAAAAATTCATTTAAATGCAAAAAAGAAAATAATTTGAAAATTAAAGGTTTTTCGTAAGGAAACTGAAATAATGTATATTTTTTTTGTAGCTCATATTTTAGTTTGCGTTTGAAAATTAAAGGTGTTTTGGATAAAAACTTAAATAAAAAAAAATTTATTTCATTTATTTGTATATTTTTTTTCTTTCTATAAAAGTTTTTCGCGGAGAAACTCAAATAATTATTATTTAAAAATTGGAAATTAAAGGTTTTTCGTAAGGAAACTGAAATAATGTATATTTTTTTCGTAGCTCATATTTCAGTTTGCGTTTGAAAATTTTTCGGAAAAAAACTTAAGTAATTATAATTTAAAAATTAATTTCATTTATTTGTATATTTTTTTTTTCTTTCTATAAAAGTTTTTCGCGGAGAAACTGAAATAATTATAATTTAAAAATTGGAAATTAAAGGTTTTTCGCAAACAAATTGAAATAAATAAATAATAATAAATGAATTTATTTATATATAATATTGTCTTTACTCACTTTAATTAAATTTTTTCCTTTGAAATTTTCAAGCCAATTGTGTTTATAATATTGGCTTAAAATATAAGCCCAAAACAAAAAAAAGAGTGCAAGTATATTCTTCACAAAGGTTATTTAAGTAGATACTAAACTTGACTAACGAGTGTACTGAGAATCAGTAAAGCCAGTAGAGCCAGAAGGCCAAGAACCCAGCCAACTAAGCCAAATGTCCAGTCCAGTTCAGTTCAGTCCAGCTGAGCGCTTAGCCAGGCTTTGTGTGTGTGTATGTGTGTGTGTGTGTATATTTATAAATGTGACCGCATTATCCTGAATGAGCTCTGCTTTTGCCTAATACTGGAGGCTTCTCATCCTATCTTGTCTCTCTCTCTCTCTCTCTATTTTATTCCGCGCCTTGCTTTCTCCTCCGTGTGTGTGTGTGTGTGTTTGTGTCGTGTCGGTATGGCTGGTCATTAATAATTTATAAAACTGCTGCTGCTACTTCTGCTGTATGTGAATGGAACTGAGTGGATATATATATATATGAATCAAAGAATTTATGTGAGCGTGTGTGTGTGTGTGTGAATGCGTTGAAATCTCAGAGTTTGTGTGTGTTTGGATGATGCAAGCACAAATTTTAAAACTCATCTTTGCCAGCAACTTTTAATTCACACACACACATCCTCACCACAACCAACTAGGATTAATAAGTGTGTATTTCAAAGCAAGTAAAAAAAACCGATTTCATGCTTTTTGCTTGTTTATTTTAATAGCTTTTTTTTTCAAGAAAAAAGATAAACAATAATTTGGATCTATCTGAATACGAAGCATTCGGTTGACTATATTAATGATCTTTGTCAGATTTTATGTTGTTCCTGAATGTATAGAATATATAGGAAATCTTTGATATTATTTTTAATAATCATGCCTGGGAATATTAAAGCAAAAAGTGAACACGCCTTAACTGCCCTAAATAAAATTCTAACAAGTCATTTAGAGGTAAGCAGAGAATTTGTGAATTTACCTACTAAAAATAGAAACACTAACAATCAAAAACTAAATGGGCCTTTTTCGGGTATATGGAAAATACACCAACCGCAACCGCAAAATGTCATTAGCAGTTAAGAAGTTGGGGTGAAAAAAAAAAAAATGGGCAAATCAACTTTACTGTAACCGCCCACTCATTTATTTATTGCCAAAAATTTCTATTCCATTTCACTCAATTTTCGCTACGTTTGTTTTTTTTTTGCGGGTTCTTCAAGAATTTTTTTTGATTGTTGTATGTTTGTTTTTTATTTCAATTTGCAATATTTGAGAATTCGTTTCCTTGCACCAATTGCAAACCGCAGCGCACACAATTTTCACTCATTCCAAATAAACTTATAGCAATTTTTATGACATTTGTTTGCCATTCCAAAATATCATTAGCCTTTTCTTTTTGTTATTTGTTTATGTTCATTTTCATTTTTTTCCTGTTTTTTTTTTTTGTATTTTTTGGTAAGTTAATGCATGTAGGTATAAATAAGTAGGTATAAATATTTGTATATGTAGCCAGGTAGATGAGTAACCACATTCATTTCATTGTTGGTTTGTTACTTTTACTTATCACGATTTTTATGGTGACTCCTTACGTTGTTATTGGCGTTATTATTGGCTTGCCATTCACCCTGACATCACCCACTCCAGGTGAAAGGAACGGAACAGAAAAAAAAAAATAAGTCCCTAACCATAATAATTTCCCCATTCTTCTTTCTTTCGCGTGCGGCTTTCGTGGCCTTTCAAAAAAAAAAAAATTTATATATATATATGTATTTTTATTTTTATTATTTTTGTGTTTTGTCATTTTTCCAAATAGCATGAAAATCACTCCTGGGTTCTTACACACATGCTCGATGGCTTGCAGGCAGAAAGTGAAAAGAAAGAAAATGGATTGAGTAAAAATGTTTATTTAATGTAACCCTCTCCATCCAGCAAAAGCCTTGTATTTGTCACATATCGAAAAAAGCTTCAAAAACAAATTGCTATGGCAGCAACAAAAGAAGTTGCCTCATTTAACTATCGAACTAGATAATAAAAGATTCCCAAATTAAATTACTAAGTAGGTAGATGTATTTGAATACCTTTTAGGAGTCACAAATAAATCAAGGGAAACAAGAGTTGCATAATAAATTTTGAATAATTATCTATAAAATAATATAAAGTATAAATTATTCTCAGAATTTCTAGTTCGGATCCAAACGGTTCCGATCCATGTCTAGTCCCGCCATAATACGAATCTCGAGAGATTTGCCAACCAAACTCAAAATCTCCTGAGTTGGTGGCAATTTTAGTTAATACATAATTGGGATACTACTTAAATGGGTTTTTCAAAAATATAATGGATAATATCAATAGTTTTTTAAGCACGAATAATCTTATTGAAATCAGAAAATGAGCATGAACTTTCTACTTCTTCAATTTTAAAGACCGCTCATTTTTCTAGATCTATTTTTTACTTGTAATTTAGCTATTGTAAATTTAAAATTGAATAAGCCTAAATATCTGAATGAAATATTGTGGAAAAATTCATATCTCATTATGGCTTTGTTTTACTTTATTGTTTTGGCTCTGATCTTTTCGATTCTGTTCGATTGGGTGTATTTCGATTGGGTTGATTGAATGTATTCATCCTTTTTCCAGCTTTTTAGTGTTTTCTTTTTTCTGTTTTTTTTTTGTGTATGTCTTGCATTTCATTTATTCATTGTTGGCATGCAAAGTAGTCGAGAAAGCGGTGAAAAGAAAAGCGAATGAAATGGATTCAAACTGAAGGAGAATGCATCAACATAAATGTTGTGCTTGTATAAGCGAATGAAACTGAATAAGTTGAACTACTTACAAAACGCGAACAAACCAACTATCGCAGCAACAACAATGGAAAAATCTTACATATGCCTCTTGAAACGTATACATGAATAAATGCATAAGAGAAACAACATGTGAGCTCATTTTATATAGACATTCACGTAAAAATCTATACAAATAGTTTGCATGGTGTTGGTCAATAAAGTTCAGGTTAAATAAACTTGGATAATGAAATCAAAAGGCGGAATGATTAATGTGATGGAGATCCTTGAACCAACCATAAATTTTATTAATACAATCATCTTTTTAAGTACTAAGCCCTAAAAAACACTGAGAAATTTAAATTATACATTTCGGTTGAGTATTGACAAAGTTATTTAAGTAAGAGGTCCCAAATTGAACTAGTTCCAAGCCAAAACGCCACAGATCTAACAATGTGGTGTAAGTGTGCACATGCATGAATGGCAAACAAACGATTTCGATTTCATTTGTCAATTGTTATTTGGCAGACGACTAACTGACTGACTAACTGACTGACTGACTGACTGAATGGCTGGTAGTCATTCTTATTGTTATTTTTCTTATTTCACTGAATGTTGTACTTGTTGCTGTTGTTGTTGTATAAGCCCCGAAGTAATTTGTGTGACAATTTGCTGGATTTTGATAACAGCAACAACAACAACAAAAACATTGTAAAGTGACAAAAACACAATGGGTGTTCTTTTTTTTTTTTTGTACTCTTACATGTTTGCCATATTTGACTGTATTTCTTGTAAAAGTGTTCTATTTTTAACATTATAATATCAACGTCAATTGGCTCTTCTCTCTTGTTTCTAGTGCATTCTCATTATGTGATTTGATTTACTGCCCACATATCATACCAATAATAATTTTTCAGATCCCCTCTTTTTCGTTGTTATTTATAGTTTTATTCATATTCGTTTGGCTTAAGCGGTTTTTGTGGCATTTCATTTATGACATGTTCAATTGATTTGTTTTGTCATTATTATTAAACCATCCATTGAGAGCCCTAAAAATCCTTTAGTTTTATACTTGTCTGTCTAGTTAGTTGCTTGATTGTTCCTTAGGTTATTGTTATTCTTATTGTTGTTTTTTTTTATGAGGCCATAACTTAACTAGCACTTTTATGACAGCGTTTGGCCATCATCATCATCATCATCATCTTTGGTATAAACGATGTGCATTTTATACAAGTAAAACTTTATATATTGTATATTTTTTTTTCTGTTGTTCTACATTTTCTTGTGCTCAATTGCCTTGGCACATGCCTGCCACACACACACACAGCCCGCGTTATGTTAATGAGCCTGCCAACACAACACAATATGACCAAACTCTTTTACAAGTTTGGAGTGGGAGGAGAGAACCGTAATGGGCAAATGAAACTTTAATATGAAACTAAAGACACAATGCAGCAGCAAAAATACATAATCATAATAACAACAACAGCAGAAACAACCCTGAAATCAACATCAACGGGGCGTATGATTGATATGCGTTACGCATATGCCACATGACACTGCAGCACAGCTTGAGTGACTGTCAGTCAGTCCGTCTGTCGAGTCTGTCTGGCTAATTAATTCATATATGCATTGGCGCACAAGTTCTTTTGTTTGCCGTCTGTTGCGGTCGATATTGGTTTCAATTTACATACTCTTACAGTTCTAAAATAAAAACAGGTAAGTTTTCATATTTTGTCCTAGATATTTTCATACTGTTTTTGTCAGGGTAAATTCATTTATCATTTGCATAATAGTTCAAGAGAACCAACCTAAAAAATACTACAAGAGTATCCAAAAATAAACTTAATTAATCAGCCAAATATAATTATTATTTTTATTTTTTTTGGAAAGGAAATTCAATTTGCCTTCTAACAAAATTAGTTTTAAGTTGTTTGTTATGACTTAGAATTTTTTTGGGATTCATTTTGATTGCCTTAGGTTTTTCTATTTAAAATTATTCAATTTTTTTGTTGCCTAATTTTAAGGGCTTTAAATTTTAACTTAAATTTTTGCTAATACTTTAAAATTGACTGAATTGAAAATGTGCCTTAAATTTCAAGCAATGGCAAATCAAATAAAAAAAAAAGGTTTATTATTCCAACATAAATTGAAAATGAATAGAAATGAATTTATAATATTCTACAATGCTGATAAAATATTGAATATCAAAGGTGACAGACAGAAAACATTTTTAAATGAATTTTTCAAAAATGTGCAATGTAAATATATCGTGACTATAACCATTTATGAGTGATGGGGTGGCATGGTAAATGTAAATCAACGAAAAAAAATTAAATTAAAATCATTGCAAAATTCAATAGTCATTCATTTCATTTGCTATCCAAAGATCCATCTACGTAGATAATCCAGTTACGCTGAAAAAAAAAAATAACTCAGCTCTGTCAATTCGATTGGATTGGTGTGAATATTTTTTGCTAACTTGGCTTGGCTGTGACCTGTCAATTTCAATTAGCCCAACTTTTAAATAGAATCCTAGTCCTAGCTAACATTTTGATATAATCATTTCCTTTTTCTTTTTTCTTTTCATTTCCATGTCAATTTTTCTGTGCTGCCCATTTCAAAGCCAGAACTTTTATAGTTTTTCAAGTATTTTCGACTTTGGAATACCCTAAATGTTTGACTAGTTTTTATACAATTCTTTACATGGTTTTCATTTTATAAGGCAGCTGGTAAGACAAGTTTCAGCAACTAAAGACAAATTTATGTGTAAAAAAAAAGGATCGATAAACAATGAAAAAGTTAAGAACTAAGCGATTTAAATTTGCTTAATATATTCTTATTTTCATAAAAAAAATTCTGTAATTAATAAAATATTTTATATAAAACTTTATTGATCTAAAGCTAATGTTTTTTTTTTGGCTCCTTTAAAAAGCCAATAAAAATCAGAAATCGCCCAATGTGTGGGTTGATTTATATGCACTTGGCTGCATAATTCAATAAAGTGGCACACAACCAATCCCAACCCCTTCCCTTCCCTTCCATTCCATTCCATCCAAGCCAAACCAAACAAAAGTAAGCCGGCAAACTGAGCTGACTGAATGGGTGAGTGCCACACTTCATCGCTGAGGTCGAATGTCTCTTCTAACAATGAACGACACGCTGTTTGTCTGCTACTGAGCACACACACACACAAAAAAAAGTACTGAAAAAAAAAAAATACCGCTCAAGTAAAAGTCAAAGCTCAAATTGTAGCCAAGCTCAGTCAACTTGTCAATTTGTCAATTTGCCTGTCATTCGAGAGAATTGCTATTAAAAATAGCAAAAAAAAAAATTCCAAGCCAGTTTATAAATTAAGTTTATTATGATTATATATTTAAAAAAAAAAATCTCTTATCATTTTAAAAGTCTAAAAATAGTATAATAAAGTGGCAAATTAAACTTTAACCTCACTCAGCTGAATTCTGATATTACCATATCAGGTACTCAAAAAGTGAATTTAATTATACTCTAACGGACGATGATATTAGATGATAATGTTGTTGCCCGAAGCCTTCACCTGCACAAGTACAGTTGAGTTCATTTTTGTGGCCATTACAAGTTTGTGCCAGCATCTCCCTTGGCATTCGGTTACATTATTAAAAACGAAAAAAAAAAAAGCAAGCAATTTAGCCAGTTCAGTGCCAGGGACAGGACTAAGATGGTAGCCATTAAATTTTATGGAGATTGCAAAGGAAATATAGAAAATTCGATAATTAATTAACCACAAAAGCTGAAAATTCAACATCCATTGAAATTTGTAACAATATGAGTGCCTACAAATTGCAATTAAAAAACAAACCAAAGTGTAGTTCGTTAGGCGCTCAAAGGATCTACGTTTTTGTTATTGTTGCCCCTGGCTGTCAAACAATTGAAAGTCATATAGAGGAGCAATGGCGACACTTCATCACTGTCACTCATAACATTTTTTTTTTGTTGTTGTGTAGGTAGTTTATGCAAAAAAGATATGCCTGCTGCAATAAAATTCTATAGACTTGTGTGTGTGTGTGTGTGGGATGCACTCAAAGCTTGGTTTTCTCATAAAATTTAAAGCTTTTTACCACAGGTAAAACAAGGCAACATTTCTCTCTCTCTCTCTCGGTCATCCTTCATACATACATACATACATACATACATATGAGGCAACCTTGATTCAAGTGATTCAACGGCAGCGGAAGTACACATAAACATACATAGACAGAGAGACCCTAAACCGGTGATATATATACATATATACTCTCCCTCACACACATAAAACGCCATTAAAAAAAAGACGGCATACTTTCAGTCGCCGACACACACACACACACACACACACACATAATATAGGGTGAGTAAGTGCATAGTGCACTAATGCACTTTATACTACAATATAGTATAGACATACCAAAACTTACAAATAAATCCACGCCTGATGTCCTTGCCCATTCATTTATACACTGTACAACACAATAGATTTATATATATATTTTTTCATTTAATGGGTGTTCCATAATATAGGAAAAACAAATCAATTGAATATCCTTTTTCATTGAAATGATTCTAAATAAACATTGAAAATCTTTCAGTAATTTTTTTTGTTATCGAAAAATGATCTATCAGATTAAGTCAAATTATGTACAATAAAACCTAATGTTTTAACACGCAAATTTTAAATAAATGGGATAAGTAATTTACCAGATGTCATCGGGGTATTCGTGTTTTATATTAGTATATATTAAGTACTGTTTTTGAAATTATTATCATCTGATTTACTGCATCAAATTTAAGTACTTCCAAAACAATTAATTCCACAGATTTTAAAGGTTGTTATCAAACAATAAATCATTTTAAAAGGTCCCCATACATTGAAGATCTTTCAGTAATTTTTTTTTGTTATCGAAAAATATTATCAATAAAGTGAAATAGAAAAATTTTAAATAAATGGGATAAGTAATTTACCAGATTTCTTATATTAAGTACTGTTTTTGAAAGTACTTCCAAAACAATTATTTCCACAGATTTTAAAGGTTGTTATCATTGAAGATCTTTCAGTAATTTTAGTTTTTAAGTGTTTACAGATCACAAAGTATTTTAAATTTAATTTTCTGGTAAAGTAATTCTTGAAATATTCAAGACTCTTGTCAAGAATTAAGCACCCTTTAAATATAAAATGTGCACATATCACTTGTGTCACTGACTAAGTATACGTACTTGTTTGGTTTTTTTTTTTTTTTGTTGTTTTTTTTTTGGTTTTTGTTTTTTTTATAAGCCATTTAAAACCGAAACCTTGCAAAAGGTTGGAAAGGCAAACTAGCTGAGCAAGAATATGTTTCACATTCGTGTGCATATATGATTTTTTTTTTTTTTTTGTAGTTTTTGTGTTTGGGACACGTTTGTCGCTTGGCTCGATTGGGACCTGCAACCGCGATGGCTGTCATACGATTGCGCAACTTGTGTCCAAATAGAAAGGTGGTGACACGGACACAGGCCCAGGCAGAGGCAGGTAGGCAAACAGATTTGCATTGCCGACCATTTCAACGTCGTCGTTGTGGTCCTTACTTATGTAAATATTTGAGAAAATGGGAGCAGCTAAAAGGGACCACTGCCACAGCAACATTTTCTACCTACTATATTGAAATGTTTGCTGCTGACCAGGCACAATTTACATCCACCCACATTCCATTCCATTCATTTTTCATTCCAAGCATATACAAATCAAGTGGAAAGAAAGTAGATATATATATGTATATGTATAGGTATATGGAGAAATTTCCACCCACACAGCATTCTTACGGGCCAGCGATACTCGGTGACCAAAATGATGTGACGCCAACGTCAGAGTCCATCAGGGTAACACAAGCAGCTGTTTTTATTTGTATTTGTTTGTTTCTTTTCTCTTTTTTTTTTCAGTACTAGTTGTCCGTTTTGCTTGAATGCAGTTAAATTGCTTGGAACAACAGCCGCAATGACGATGATGATGATGGCAACTCGCACTATTTCTTTTCAAGTAGAGTGCCTCAAATGTGACACCCAACATGACTGCAAAATGACACAACCTGGCAATAATATTGTAGATATGCAATAAATACATTTAAAATCATCATTTGGCTCTTTGCCACACCCGCCGCCTGCCATCGTTTACATAAATAGCAAATAAAACAATTAATCCTAAATGTCAATACATTTTGAATTCATTTACAATATACGCATAAATTACACACACCGAAACAAAAATGAACACTTGGATCTGAACAAATTTGAAATACCCTAAAAATTCAATTTCCTTTTGCATCATAAAGAACTCATTTTGAATCAGGGAATTCTACCCAAAATTAAGCTCTAGTTTTTATTCAAATATTTTGTAATTTTCACTGTAATTTTCCTTCCATTTTATGGCACGTATTCAATTTAATAAATCATTAAATTGCACAGCAACTCAGCTGGACTTCTTACAAATTTCCTCTCTAATTTTCTTCTCCATCGGGTAAATTATTTATGGCCGTGTGCATCAAAAGAAAAATGAATAAATAAATTAAGCAAAACTGTTTATACTAAAACTATGAAAAGTATGCTAAATATTTAATTGCCAACTCCTGCCAACATCAACAAACAATTGTGGCTTGGCCCAGTTAATAATGTTTAAAGCTTTATTTATATTAGCAATAAAATTTCTTTTTTTTTTAGAGTTTAATCTGATTTCTAATCCAGCATCCCTTCAAAGTGTAAGGATAATCAACATAAAGAAAACTAAACTAGCTTGATTGAGAATCGCAGAGAAAGGGCTTAACAAAAGTTTTTTTGTGTTGGCAATGCTATGCAAAAGGATGTTAAATATGTGAAACAAATAGTTTGTAAATGAAGTAGCAAATTTGAAATCTGTTATTGTTGTTGTGCCAAAGTTATTATGCAATTGTTGGGTGCGCCTTTGAACCTTTTTTTTGGCCAACTACATTTCCACTTTCTTGCTCTCTTTCTCTTTCTCTGTCTCTCTGTGTCACTTGGTTTGCCGGTGTATTGGTAAATGCAAGTGTATTTGTGTGCCAAAAAATTTGCAGCATATTGCGCCCATTGTTTGTAAGTATTTTACTGCGCCCGCGTTACCATTGACGCCATTTGCCCATTTTGTTGCTGTTGTTTGTTGGACAAGAGGCAGTAAACATTCCCAGGCTTTTGGCAGCCTGAAACGCAGACGCACAAATGCACCAACACACACACACAAACACACACACATTCAGTTTCATTCAAGTGGTTTTCATTGCGCTCTTTTGGGCTGTCGTGGTTGCCTGGTTGGCTTTGCTTGGCTGGGCTTTCGTCCTGCTGCTTTCCTGTCTGTACTTTTTAGTATTTATAGCATTAGTTTACAACAACAAGAACAACCAGACAATAAAAACCTCTCTGGCTCTGTCCAGGCGACACTATCGCCAACCAGTTTTATTGAAATAATAAATTTTCTGCACCAGCTGTTGTCATTGTTGTTGTTGTTGTTGTTGCTGCCATTGCAGTTGTCAAGTACATAACATACAATTGTATATACAAACATTTATATATATGTACATATATGTGTGTGTACAACAAAAACTCATTTATATATTTACAATTTATAGAAAAACAAAAAATAATCAAAAGATCTGAATTTTAATTGGTTTTATGGTTATATTAATTATTTCTAAATTAAAACACTTATTTTCCATTGAGCCCATTTTGTTCAGATTTAATCTATCGTTAAAAAATTAGGTATATAAAACTAATTGATATTAAACATGGTTCCGAGCGCAGTAAACTTTTCAAAACTTAATGAAACATACAGATTTTTTGCACCGATCCTTTTCATATCATATAGTCAAAATATTGAGAAATCATATACCAAATTTAATTATTTATATAAAGTATTTATATATAGTCTTATTCAGGATCAAAGAGCCAATGCAAATATATTTTTAAAAAGTTGATACTTGGATTTTCCAACCAATTAATTCCAATTTTAAAAGTCCATTTTATTTATTTTAACTATTATTATATATTTGGTATCTATAAAGTATCTATATATAGTTTTATTCAGGATTAAAGAGCCAATGCAAAAAATATTTTTTAAAAAGTTGATAATTGGATTTTCCAACCAATTAATTCCAATTTTAAAAGTCGATTTTAATTATTTTAACTATTATTAAATATTTGGTGAGATAATGATTTAATTAATCCCTTTTGTACGTCATTTTGAATATTCTTTATATATAGAATTTGTCTCATTGAAATACTTGAAATTTCAATTGAACTTACCTCTACGGAGATCGTGAATAACGGTGCATGCACCGGACCAGTCTGTGATTCTAATTTGTAGACCAAACCATGGCGTAATTCATTTAGCATGGCCACTGTATTCTTTGGTTGAGGTATACGCTCCTTGCCAGTTTTCTTTTTTGGTGGCACTGCAATTAAACAAACAATTTAAAAAAAATAAATAAATAATAAAAATAATTGGAAAATTAACATTAACTTACCGGCATATTTTGGCATATCATAACGCCGTTTATGAGGCGTTTTTCTATTGTAACCATTCATGTTGCCCTCGGTTGTTGTGGCCACCGGCTAAATATACATAAGAGTAAATGAAATCATAGATGATTATTAATTTAAATGAAATTTACAATTTATAGATATTTTGTTTTAAAGCTCAAGTTTACGACACAATAACAACACAACGACAACAACTCACACAGACGACAGTTATTGATACTTAAACAGATGCTCCACTCACACACAATTTATAAGAGATTTACGGTTTATTACATTTTTATTAAGGTATAGACAACAATCAGTTAAAGATATACACAAAAACACAAATTAACATATAAATACACATACTTTATATTGATAGAGTGTTAGAAATGTGCACAGTTTAACGGCTCATCAGGGTTATGTTATCAGTTAATATCTAGCACCGTACAGTACACACACAGATATATTAGTTATAGATAAATACCATTACAATCGCATACACACAGTGTCAGCAAAAAAAATGAAGAAACTTGTATTTATATATATATTCTTGATTAGGATAAAAAGAAGAAACTAAATTTCTTCATTTCCACAAATTTAATGAGCAAGTTTCGATAAGACTTTATAATACAGCTACTAGCGGAAGATTCGGTTGAAAGATAAGTTTGTATATGGCAAATCTAAAACAGGGTGTTCCAAATTCAACTTTGACCGATTTTTGGGAATATTATTCCAAAACTATATTACGTTTATATTAATTTTGCTGACACATACACACTCACACAAACACACACATAAGCAGACAGTTAATAGTACAACATTCAACAATAATTAAGTACAACATCAATATGCAATTTAGTATAGACATTTATGTGTGTGTAAAGGATATTACTTTCGACCTTCATTTTTCGCCATCCTCGAAACTTTTTGTCATCTCTTAGGTAAAGCATAAATTCGCGTAATGGTAACATTTTAACAGTTCTTTGGTGATTATTCACCTCAGCAAAGTACTTTTCTAGATTTTTAGTAAAGTTTTTGAACATGTGTGTAAAATGTGTTTAATTAGGTTTTTCTCAATCTTGAAGTATATGAAATTTTCGTGAGTAGTTTCAAAATTGGCGGCAAAAGTTAAATTAGGTCTGTAACAAACATTAAATAAAATATGAAAAAAGAAAAAAAATAATGAAATCAAGAAAATAAAACAAAAATGCAATTTAAAACTCAGTTTTTTTTTAAAAAAGAGTTCAACTATTTTTTTAATGTATAACTAATTAAATAATTAGATCAAGCCAATAAATATTATTTTTTCTTTCATTATTAAGTATTTAAGTATTTTAAGTGCCTTTTGAAGGGTTACTTATTTAATTGAAGCTCACAGCATGCAAAACAAGCGGATAATTTTGGTGTAAGTTTAATTTTAAATAAAACTACTTATATATTTAATAAAATAGCTTTTCATTGTAAAATCTTTAATACAAAAAAAAAACAATTGATGAGCGGTTCCTTAGTTCACTTCAAGGAAAAACTTTTAAAACAAAACCCAAAAAAACTAAACCCTAGAAAGTTTCGTTGATTATTTAAAAATTAGTTGGCACTTTCTTTTTTTTGTTTTTAAAATATTAAATATTCTAAAGAAATTATGATTAATGGCCACACAAAAAATTAATAATAATAAAGGGTATTTTACAGCAACACAATTACAAAAGAACATTAATCCTTAGAGATTTGCCAAAAAATCTAACCAACAAGTTAATAAATTGACACCATGTCAACGCTGATGACAATGACTTGGCATAGATAGATGAATGGCAGCCTTTCTTTTCTTGACTTTCATTAAATATAAACCCAACTCAAGAAAATATATGGGACGACAAAATAAGCACAGAAATTGCAGGAAAAAAAAAATAAATTAAGGCGGAGTATAAAAATTGTACGAGGAAGTCATTAAGTGCTTAGCAGTGGCAGGCAGGCAGGCAGGCAGGCAGGCAGCGCAGCATTTTGTTAACTTAATTTCTGTTGCTGCATTAACAACAGCAACAACCACAACATTTACATTTAAAAATTGCAAGTTTGGAAGGAGGTGAAAACGTTGGCAAACTAAACAAACTTAACAGCGTGTAAATATGCAAGCCAGTAAACTTTAAAAAACAAAAAAAAAAAAAAGTTGAAGGGTTACAAGCCAAACTACAACAATAATGACACACAAAAAAAAGAAAAATAAAAAGAGAAGTGAGATTTGCATATAACAACTACTGCCCCTTGAGAACAAATGATGATTCTACCTTTTATATATGCATATGGCCATCCAACTCCTCCCACTCAATCAGTTTGCCCAACCCTTTGATTATACAGTCTAAAATAAATCAGAATGGTCTAAAATCGTTTGACTATATTCAGGAATTATCATTGAAAAAAAGTATTGAAATTTCGTCTATTCAAAAGTTTGGTTTTTTTGTGTGTTTATTTTTATTTTTGCCGTGTGCACGCGCATTTTGATTTAACTTGTTTGCAACTTGTTGGTATTGTAGTTGTTTTAATTACCAACTTACCCCAACCAGCCATTCAACTATCCTTCATTCATTCAGTCAGTCAGCCAGTCAGTCAGTCAGCTAAAACAAACATAACAGCGGCTTGTGGTCTTGCCTGTTATGTTTGTGTGTGTTTTTTTGTGGCTTGTACACTCGTTGGTTGGTTAGTTGTTTGGCTGTAGTTTTCCCATTTTGTTTTTAGTGTTATTTACAAATATTACGCATACGATGCAAAAATATGCTCTTTATACTTTTATTAAAAAAATACCTACTATTAATTTCATTGCAATAAATTAAACCTAAATTTTTGGATTTTTTTATAATAATTTTTGTATTGAAAATTCCTTAAAAATCAACTGATTTCAATTTCATTTACCCCTGCCACAAGAAACTCCATTTGCACTGCCTGATTATGTGGGCGGTTGACTGTTTTGTATCCTTGCAACTTCGCCAAGGCGTCTAAAAGTTTTCTTGATACTTTGCCAAATTTTGAAGAGGCCCAGACGAGTCAGCGTTACGCCATCAACGAATGCAGTAAACTTTTTGTTTTTGTTTCGTTTTTTTTTTTTGTTTCTGCCCACTCAAAACAAATCTCAATTTGGCCACCAAGCCTACCTTTTTTTTACTTGGTCTAATCTCTTATACATTTCATTCAGTCAGCTAGTCAGGATTTTTAATTTGGATTCTTGCCATATTTTCCTCAAAACATTTATCATATATATTTGTATATATTAGAATATTTCCCAAACCAACAAAATCATCTTGAGCAATGGACAACAACTCTTCAAAAAAAAAAAAACACAATGTGAAAATCTTACTTGAATTTAAATGAAAAAAGAAGATTTTTTTATTTACAAAAATTGCAGTTTGAATATTTAAAATTGAAAAGAAAATAAATGCTTAATTCAATCTATAATAAATAAAATAATTTAGATTTCTTCAAATTCTAAAGTTTTTCTCACAAGAGAAATAAAAATCGATGACCTATTGTTGAAATCTATTTAATATTTTAGACCAAACATTTTAGCGAAAATAAATGCTTAATTTAATAAACAGGGTTGGTCATTTTCCCATTTATTATTTTTATAACTAAAAAAAAATACATTTTTTTTCTTTTTGTGGAAAAATCATTTAATAAAATCCATGAAGATTAGTTTACATTAGTTTTTGATCATTATATCGCATAAATGGCATCCTTGCGCGTCTTCGGCGTATTGAGCCAAATTTGCAGTATTTTTCTTACTTTTAACCAAAATTTCGGCCGGAATGGCTGCTATTTCTTGGCAAATATAATTTTTTAGATCTTTTTAGGGGTTCGGCTTGTCAATATAAGGTTTTTGCTTCAAAAAGCGCCATAGAAAAAAGACTGGAGCGTCTTAAGTGGTAATCGCGGCGGTCTTCGAAAAAGAACGGTACAACAAACATTTGTAGCACAAGCAGTGACTTTTTTATTGTAAGGGGTACTTAATGAAATCCTTCAGAATATTTAGTGTCATAAATAAAGCGATTCTATTTTTATAACGATTTATTCAACTTGAAATGAATTTCATTGGCCCTGAATTTAAGTTTTAGAGTTTGACTTCTTTTGTTAAATCAAACTTTTATAATTCGCATGGATCGAAGCTTAAAATAAGCTATGGCATTCGACAATCTGGCAACGCTATCGAATATGGTCAACCCTGTATAAGAAACAAAATAATTGCAAATTTCTTCAAATTCTAAAGTTTTGCACTCAAAAATTTTATTTTTTAGGAGGACTTTGAACAAATTGAGTAATATTTAAAACTTGCATTAATTTTACCTATTTGAATTAAATTAATTTTAAAAGGATTGGCTAATAATATTTTTGTACCTAATTGTTCTAATTTTAAAAGCAATTTACAGCAATTAATTGAAATATATGTAAACTAATGAAAATGTTTCTTTTTGTCATTTTTTGTTTTGTTTTGTTTTGTTTATTGTTAAACATGAAGACCAATTACTAAAATACAAATTATTTCTTATACAAACCAATTAAAATGCCAAAAAAAAAAAAAATATAAAGAAGAATTCATTTGATATATGTGAGAGCTTAAAATTGTGGGTCAGTTGTTGTAAATGTAACAAGATCTGACCTTTGAGCCAAAGACCTAAATGAATGAGCAAACAGAAATGAAAATGTAAAAAGAAAATATACGACTTAAAAATACACTGAAATTGTATATATATATTTTTTTTCGATTCTATTCTATTGACTTGAACATTTCCAATTTTCTTACAAAAACTATTTATGGTACAAAGAGAGCATTAAAAGCAAAAAAGAGGACCAAGGACCAGAAAGGACATTTATGTACACAAAAGCTTTTTTTTTTCAAACACACACACACACACACACAGAGAGTTGGTAGTGTAAAGTAAAGCTATTAAATGTTAAGTGGTTTAGTTCCAACCCCCAATCGTATTCTGTTTTTATTTGATCATCAGCCGCAGGCCAAACATATCCATAGCCCCCCCCCCTTCACCCTCCTCATTTCGTAACGCCCACACTCACTTTGGCATAGTGTAGATGCGGCAATGTTAGACGTTTAAAAAACGCACGCGATTTCTTGGCAAAAAATGATGACGACGATGATGAGGAAGTCAGGGCATAAAAATGCTGATTCTGCTGCTGCTGCTGCTGCTGTGGCTCTTGCTCCTGTACAGGATAATGATTCTGATGATTATGATTATGATGCTGCCTACGATATTGCAAATGACGCGTTGGCCGCAATGGCAATTGATTCAATTGATGACGATGATGATGATGATGATGATGATGATGCTCCTGGCGTCGATAAAATATCGACGATGCGGAGGCAAAGGACCGACGCGTCGTCTGATAATATGATTTATAATTTAGCCTCGGCGGCACTGGCTTATAATAATCTTTATAAAATTTCACCATTATTATTCAAAAACACAACAACAACAACAACAAAAAAACAAAACAATAACAACAAAATAAACAAGATAATTATGACAAAAAAAAATGCGCGTTGTTTTGTTGCTCGTGTTGCGGCGTCTCTAAGCGCAGAAACACAACTGACTGTCCCTGGTAAGGCAGCAAATGCGGCTAATTTGGTAGCCGAATCGTAAGAAATTAATAAAAATATTAGGGAATATGCATCAGAGAGAGACAGAGAAGCGACGTGAAAGCAACTGTGTTGCCAAGAGAATCGAGCGGAGAAATGGGAGGGGGGAGGATTGTCGCTATGTTTTTGGGGCGTGCCGCAGAGGGCACCATCTTAATTTATTTGCCATGTTTTCCTGCTCTCATGCTCGTTTTGAAGTGGGACTGCTGCTGCTGCTGCTGCCATCGTCATCACCGTGGCCCCGAGACTGTGATGGTTTTGGTGTTGATAAAAAAAAAAAAAAAAAAAAAAAAAAAAAAAAACAGAAGAAATATAACCAAATGCTGCAAAGTGCCAGCAAACAAATTTTGCCAATTACTTAAACGAAACAGCGCTCACAAATCCTACGAAAGTCAGCCAGGCAGTTAGTCATTCAGCCAGTCAGTCAGTCAGTCAGCAAAATTGCAGCAAAAGATTTTTGTGCCTCATAAATGCATGACTTGCATTTGAATATTTAAATACTTATACAATTTCAGTAAGGAACACAAACCAAATTTAGTGTGGTTAATTCGATGAATAATTTTACACCTTGCATTTTTCCTGGAAACTAAATTAAATTATTCAATTAACCACTGAACCTTTTTTTTTAAATCTCTGCAAAATATAATGATTGAAAATTAATCAAAGAAAACACACATACAAAAATAGCAATTTCAAAAAATCATTGCGCATTTTTAGCTTAAACGAGCGATAAAAGATAAAGATAAAACCCCAAGACAACTTTCGGGCCAATTGAGGTTAGATCAGAGTACCAGGACCCTGAGCAATAGTCGCCAATGGACGCAGAGCTGATAGAGAATATATAAAAGAAATGAGAAAGAATAAACAGCGGCAAAATATGTAATTCTTGTCATTTCATTTACTAAAATATACAGTGAAATTTATTAATGATGAATTGAATTTTAAAAATTCTTTGACATGAAAGTTAAGGGAAATTTTTAAAATATTTTTTTAAATTTTGTACAATTTTATTGTAATAAAAATTCTTTGAAATGAAAGTTAAGGGAAATTTTTAATATATTTTTTTAAATTTTGTACAATTTTATTGTAATAAAAAAAATACGTTTGGCTAATAATGTGTCAGATTTATTTTTTATTCCTACATTTTTAAGGTAAGTTTCTTTGGCATTTTGATGATTGTCCTCGCATATTAATTATAGGAAATTTATAAATATCCAAATAAATAAACCAATAATATTTTTATTTTTAAGACAATATCTATATTGTATTTTTTATTCCTCGATTTATACATAATTTAAATTAGTTATTATAGCTTTTTGATGATTAATAAATAAACCAATTATATTTTTATTTTTTTAGACAATAAAAATAATACCTAATAATAATAAAATTCTGTTAAATTCTGTAACTTTTATTATTTGTCATGTTCATTGTTTTTTACATTATTTAAAATAGTTTCTTTAATATTTGTCATGTTCATTGTTTTATACATTATTTAAAATAGTTTCTTTAACTTTTTAATGATTGTCATGGCTTGGATATTAAAAAAATAAACCAGAAATATAGGAATATATATATTTTTTTAGTTTTTATATTTTATTAATTTCTGTTGCTTTTTGATTATTGCAATATAACCCATAATTTTAATTTTAAATGAGAAAAATTAATTTCTGAAAATCCTTTGGCCAGTTTTTTTTTTTTTTATTTCATTGCAAATATTTTTCACTGTACTTTCCGGTTGCATTACTTGCTGTACCACGCACAACTTTTGCATATACATATGAAAATGCAAATTATGCCAAATATACATCAAATTGATGGCTATAGATAAGACGAATGAATTGAGTATACAAGACCAAGTCAGACGAATAGAAAGAGTTGAAGCAAAAAATAAAAATTAATAAATAGATAGATAATTTTATACAAAATTTATTTACATATGCAGCAAACACAAACGAAAAAAAAAAAGTATCTTTTAAATGCAATTTTAAACTGGCGGCCACAGCTTTGCACTCAGTTTGATTTGAACATTTGTCGCGTCCATATCAACAGAGAAACCTCCAAACAACAAAAACAACAAAGACGATGATGATGATGATGATGATGATGAGGATGGTGGCAGCAATTAAAATGCATTTACTGGCAGTCAGGCAGCCGCGGCAATTGTTGAGATTGTTGTTTTTTTTTTTTTTGTATATTTCGTTTCGTTAGTTTTTTGTGTGTGTTTGTGTGTGGTGACAAGTGGCAAAGAGATTTGAGTTGCAGCTAAAAGCAATTAGAGCAGACGCGTGGCAAGGTAAGTAAGGAGCAATAAATTAATTCAAAATAATTTGAAAAATTCTACCTGTCTGGCAATCAACCAGCAGAATATTCAAATTATATATGACGCACACATGTCAAGGTGTTTCTTTAATTTTTGCTGAAACCAACCAAGCATAAAAAGATGGCAAAAAAAAAAACAACAAAGAATAATAATTTGACGAGGTGAAAAACTGAAAATCAAATCAACCCTAAAACGAGACAATCAAATTGCATGACAGCCCGCCACATTGCTTGATGCATTTGTCTGATGTGCGGCCCTGAGGCGCGGCCGACAACAACAGCAACAACAATTGCAACAAATAACAAATTTTGCGTTGTCACACAGCTTGCACCTGTGCACCAAGTGTCAGCTGACACCCCCCTAACCCCCAACCTAACCAATCCACCCAGACGACTTGTTCATTGTCTATGGCACAAGACAGCAAAAAAAAAGGGCCCAGACTATTGTGCCAAATTATAGAGAACAAGTGTGGTGTGCCATCGCCTGCCTTTCAACTCAAAAAGGGCACGCGCTGTAGGGTGTATTCCAATCTCTGTTGTTGTTGTTGTTCTTGTCAAGGGTTGCTGCTGCCGCTATTGTCACTCGAGGGAAGCAGCAAAAATGCTATGCAATTATGAAAAAAAAAACAACAAAAAACAAATCTATCCTACCCTGCATTCAACACAAATGTGCAATTCTGAATAAAGTCTTCCTATTTGAACTGCCGCCACAAAAAAAAAAAAAATAAACAAAATTTGGTTTGTTATTTTGCCAAACTGTTAAAAGGCAATTGAATATGGCCAACCTTAGTTTTGAGGGGAACTAAATTCGATCATTATCAATCTACTAAATAAACCTCTCAAACCACAATGAAAATTGCTAGACACTGAGGCAGTTTCAATTTGAGGATCAAAGAGTTCAAAGCTCATTAAATATTGAAAGATCGAAGATCAAAGAGTTTAAAGATCTTTATCAATCTGAAAAAACCCTTCGGAAACTCAATGACATGGGAGCTGTTTTAATTTGAAGATCAAAGAATTTAATGATCATTTGAAACTCATCAACTCAATCAAAGAATTTAACCTTTTAAAACTTAATGATTTTTGTTAGATTCTTCAGAGATACTGGAGCAGTTTTAGTTTCTTTCTTTTATTAAAAATTCATTCTCTTAATTTTTCAATCTTAAATTACCAAATGAAAATATTTTATTGGTACCATTTCAAATGATTTCTTGTTCTTGTTCATTTCCTTTTCGTGTTTAATTTGATTACATGTTGGCAATGTTGGGTGTTAAAAATGTTGTAGAATTGCCATTGCCCCCAGTTTACCTTACTTTTCTTTTCTGTCATTTACCACCTGGCTTTGGTTGATACACCCTCCTGAAATTGGCTGCCCGCCTTCCGGTTTGATTCCCACCACTTGTTTTAAATTGAAATGCTCAACTTTTGTCATAATTTTCAACTATGCGCTAAAAGCTTGTCGATTAAGGTAAATTGCATGAAAGTGAAGAGCAAATTTTTTCCAGCCAAACAGGCGAGCGTGCAAACAAAAGGCCAAAATATCCAAAAAACCAAAAAAAAAAAACACAGCAACAACAACCACAACAAATGTGCAAAATATAACGAAAAAAAAAAAGTTTGCGGTCGACTTTCAGGCGGCAGAGTATAAACATTTTTCCTTCAAATTTCCTTCAATTGCTCACTGAGTGACAATTTTGATTTTTTTCTATTTTTGTTTTAAGCCATTAAATTGAGAATCAGTCTCAAAAATTCAATTAACTTGTCATAAATTGGAGTAAGGCACTCAAATATTTGACTCAAACAAACTTACTTTATTTCCTTAAAAATTAATACAACGAATGTGAATGAAAATTAATTTTTCTTTTATACAAAATGAAGTTTAATCATTATGGCCTTTTATCTTTATTAAAAAATATAGAAAAAGGCTCATAAAAATTATGATTGATGTTTTACGGTAATTAGAAAAATTGACCAGGAAAAAAGTTCTATAAACTTTCTTAAATCTTCTTAGAAGCTTATAGTTTTCTTTCACTATTTTTTAATAATTTTTAATGCAATTTTAAACTTAAAATTTACAACTAAATAATTAAAAAAAAGAGCCTAAAACTAAAAGATTTTTTTTTAGGATTATACATTTATACATACAATTTTATACTTGAATTAAGAATTCAAGTGCTCTTATCTGATATTCATTTAATAAACCACAAAAGTACAAAACAGAATTTACTTTAGGCATTTAAGACATGCAAACAATTTTCGTAAAATAAAATTCCTTGGCAATTGAAGGGGGTGCCATTTTGATAAACATCTTTTCAAATTATAAATGGTAGGTAAAAAAAAAAAACAAAAAAAAACATAAAGAATTTAATGCAGCTTATGCAAGTATGGAAAAAAATAATTTGGTAAAAGCTACTTATGGCATATGGCAAAAGTGAATTAAAGTGAAGGAAACAACTCGATGAGGTTTACGTGTGAATAAGCGGAAGTCACGTACATTTTAACAATTTTAAAGTTATTAAGGAACGTAAAAACAATCAAAAGAAAACAACCAACGCCAACAACAATAACAGAAACAAGATTCCTTTCGACACGCACACGCAACCAGTGCGACTCTGAATGAGATATATATATATATATACATATATATTATATATAGAGCTGAGAATCTGGGCTCCTAATTATTTTTGAAGAGAAAGTAAAAAGTATTGGAATTTCTCATAGAACAATTAGCTCTTTCTAAAAAGAATTTTATTTAGACTGTTAAATCAAAATAAGACTACAATTTCGGTTTTATTCCGACTTTTGACAGTTTTTTAATTAACACTGAATCTTTTTTCTAATATTCTGTAGATTTTCTGAATTTGTGTGATATTTTTTTCTTTAAAATAAATTATAATTTGAGACTTTAAATTTATTATCAGAATAGTCCAAAACGATTACTAAAATTGGTCTATAATTCAGCTATAAATTACAGCTTGGTTCTTAGATCTTAAAACAGAGCTTTTTAATGAAATCTAAAGGAACTGATTCCCTGTTAAAGTTCAGAGAACGTTTTTTCACAACTCTATTCTTTTTTTTTCTTTAACGTGCAACAATAAGAAAAAGCATACAAGCTGTGCAAATTTATGGATGTGGTGGTAAGAATTGGAAAAAGGGGTGAGAGATATATATATATATGATTAGCGTGGAGGAGGGCGGGGACTGCTTTGGTGGTGGTGGTAGTTGGACGCTTATTTAGCGTTAAAATATGCGTGACAAAATGCCATTAATATGGCCGAGGCGACTTAAGGTGCACAGGTAAACAGCAGCGAACCAGCAACGCTGCGGTAAGAGACAATAAGAGATGTTCTAAGGGTGAGATTGAGATTGCCAGGGGAGGGGGTAGAAAACAACCGCAAAGTGCAATAAAAACGTAGCAAAAGACCAGAAGGAAATTAGGCAAAAAGAAAATGGCAACAACACAAAAAGATGCGACAAAAATAAAAAGAAGACAACTGTATAAAAATTAAGAAAGTGGGGAGGAGGAGGAGGAGGAGGAAGAGGATGGTAAACAAAACACTTAAGAGAACTGACGGGGGGCGGTAGATAAACAACAAATAATAAGAAGAAAAATATGAAAACATAATAAAGTAAAAAGGAAATTAAATTTGCAGTAGCTAAAAAAAAAATAAAACTAAAAACAACAACGACAACAGTTAAAAGGCGTTTAAAATGGGTGGAAGAAATGTTTTTTTTTTGCCTGTTGTTTTTCTTGGCCAGGCATGACAATCATTTCTGTTTGTTTGTTTATTTGTCATTGTTGTTATTGTTTGCCGTATGCCTTTTTTTACCTTAGTATCTTTTCTATTTTCTTGCAGTGCATACTTTTAGGCGCTTCTCTTTTGCTTCTCTTTATGTTTTTTTTTCTGTTTACGTTTAATTAATTAAACGTTTTAGGCACGTACAAAAAAATATTTTATCCTCGAAACAAATTAACTGAAAGCCCACAGACATTTTAATTTAATTTTATATATAAAAAGACAACTTTTGCCGATTGAAATTCCATTTCCAAATTCCAAATTAAATGTATGTAAATTTATATATACATAATTTCGTTTTTGACTCATTCAACGCTAAATTTAATATTAAAAATTCCTTTAATATTTTTGTATTTCTTTTTTTTTTATTTTTATTCGGTCAACGATTTGAAACCCAAATGAGCCATGAAATTAAAGCAATCTAATTTTAGGTTACAATTTTTAGGTGTAAATAAATGATTTTTGAATATATAAAAATAGTTTTGTACTCTTTTTTTTTTTTTGATGGGACAATTATGTACTTTCATTTTGATATTTATAAATAATTATGTAGATTTTTTATTTGATATTTTTGTGCTCTTCTGTTAAAAATTCAAAGCTTTTTGACTTGGAATATATTTTAAAATAGGTATTATTTTTAGGTATTAATTCTTATATCTATATAAAAAATGATTTCTCTCAAGATTATTGATAGTAAAAAAAAATAAAAACATCGATGTATTTTCAGCTCTTACATAAAATATAGTTTTTCTTGAATTAAATAATAAAAAAAACAAGATGATTTAGTTGGATTTGGTTTGTTAATAAAGCTAAGAATTTATAATTTAAAAAGAGCATTTACAAAATTTAAAAAGAGCATTTACAAAATTAAATACTTGGTGTATTTTTGTCCTTTTTTTTTCTTCACTTTAATCGCTTTTGGGTATTATTTTATTTTTTCTATTCTCATTCTGACAATTTGCAATGGCCATAAAATTAAATTGGCTACGCAGTCAACGAAAGGAATACAGGTAAAAATATATAAAAAAAAAAAGAAACCTGCAAAACATTAATCAAATATTTATGCAACATTTTTTGCTGTAAAACTTGCATTATGCTTTGAGCCTAGAATTGAAAAAGAGGGTCTCGGGTCTTTTGTTCTTTTCTTTTTATTTTATTAATAAAAAAAAAGACGGACAGGACATGCGTCCAAAAGGAGGAATGAAAAGGGAACGGAACACCACCAAAGTAGCGGCAATAATAATTCCTTTGAATGTTGCCATTAAACGCATTATGTAATACTTTGCTTTTGGCACCAACACATAACAATGGACAGCCGCCACCCACACACACACACACACACACAGAGGAGAGAGACAAAATAGCTTTTTGTGTGTGTGTGTGTGTGTGTGTGCGTCACTGTTTTCTTTCTTGCTTTCGTATGTTTTTTTTTGTAGCATAACGCCAAGGCGCTGGCAAAATGTTGCCAAACGAAAGATGACGGGGCCAAAAGCAGCAGCAGCAGCAGCAGCAGTAGAAGAAGAAGAAGAAAAACGGAAAATGGCAACTAGATGACAATCGATTTATTTTAGCTTGGCTTTTTTACTTTTCTCTGTTTTCGGCGGCTGCATTGAGTTTTTTTCCCTTTCTCTTTCTCTCTCTCCTTTTTTAACTCTTGTTGGTTTTGGCAATGATAAATTTGGAAACGGCTTGGCCAGTTGACTTTGTTTGGCCTTGGAATTTATGAAATCCAAACAAACAAACAAACAAACATATATGAGCAGCAGAAGAAAGCAATCGGTTATAAGAGGCGCCAACTTCTTGGCATGACCAATTAATCTGTGACGGCTGCTAGGACGCCAAGGAATTAGTCAAGTGTCAATTGGATAAATGATTAAAGCCTCTAATCGATTAGAGTGTCAATTGTACAAATGGCAAAGCAAGCAACCACTTTGCATGTGCCCCAAAACCAATTGATTTTTATAAGCAAAAATTAAACCAAAAAAAAAAAATAATAGGTAATAATTTTAGCCTCAACATTAAAATGACAAATGCGACAACATAACTAACGAGCAGAAGACAACAACCAACAATGACGACAACAACAACAACAACAACAACAACGACGACGACGACAAATACAACGAGTACGACGACAGACCCAAAAGAGCAAGCCAAATAATGGCACTGAGGCGCGAAAAATGTGGCAACATTCAATTGGCGCACATTTAAAAAACGTTTAAAAATACATTTCAATATTTGTCACCGCAGGCAGAGCCAAAAAAATAACAACACACAACGCACACCACACGACATAAATATAAAGACACAAAGTAGCTGCAAGCAGGCAACTATTTAATTCCCTGACAGCTGACAAACCAACTAAAGAAATTCAAATTAAATCTAATTAAATTTCAAATCATTTTTATTGTCGCCATTAAGGCAAAAAAAAATATTCATTTTCAACATTGTAACAAAATCAAATGGCTTTTTTCAGTTTTTTCATAATTAAAAAACATTTTTAAATATTATCTAATTTTTATTTTTTTAAATACTTTTTTATGGTAACCTACTACAATTTAAAAAATTCTAAAATAAAAGTAATATATAATTAATATTTTAGATTGAAAAAAGAACGAAACCGAAAAAAAATTTTATTTATTTTATTTAAATAATCATTAATTTTTATTGAAATTTGAACAAAAAAACAACCTTAAAAAAGCTTTGAAAATGTTTAATACTGAAAAAAGGATTTCTGTGATTTAATTTCCACTTTCGACTATTTTTTAATGCTCATAATCGAAACTGACTGAGTTACGCCAATTGTAATTACACTCAAGTTGAATATTCGAATTATTAATCAGTCATTAAAGTTTAATTATCAGTAATGAATTAATAAGCTTATTTAAAGCAAACAATTTAATCAGTTTAAGTGGACTCAAACAGATAACAGGTAGATTGTATTTGTATAGGAAAATATATAAAATTAACTTCAAAACTGTACGAAATTTATTTTGAATGTATTGCAAACCGATGCACATATTTAGGAGCTTAATCACAACATATAAATTGTATGTATGTAAATATATAAATAGCTGGTAATTCAAGAAACTCAATGATGTTGGCCGCCCTGCTGCTGCATCTATAAAAATAATTTGAATGAGAACAAAAGCAGGCAAAAGTCCCAGTGACCATGACAAGTGATGCCTTTTCGATTGCAAATAAAATATAAAAAAAAAGAAACCAAGAGCAAATAAGCAAAAGCCGCCAGCAAGAAATGAAAATAGACTCCAATTAGGGCAGATAGAAAATATTTTCATTTTAAATATCATTTGATGACCTCATCATCATCATCGTCATGGACAAAGCTTAGACTAAAAGAAGCCTCAATTAAATAGAGTTTGTTTGCGTGTTAATAAATTATAAATTATGTCACTATCAATGTCAGCTAAATGAATAAATAACTAAAGAACAATATGGACATGTGAATTTATTGCAATTTATTGTAAAAATATATTGCCATCATCCACAGGATTGAACAGGATAACAGCGCACATGAAAAAGAACAGGCAAAAAAATATGTGCCTGAAACTTTTTTTTTGCAACTTAATTTATAAAATGAAACCGAACAATAATACTTTAAATTCTCAACAAATAAAGTGCACTTTATGGTTGCCATTCCTTTTTTCTCTTTTCTTTTCTTTTCTGTTGTCATTAAACTTTCTAATCCATAAGTAACCAGACTCACCACAAACAAAAAATCTTTTTTTCTTCTTTTACAAAAAAAAAAACTAGGACAATTCAACATTCAGGCAGCTGCCAATTTGTAGACAAAAGAATAATAATCATTATTATTATTATTATAATGATAAACTAAGAGAGCAAAATGAAAAAATATTATTTTCAGTCAGTTAATTAATTGAACAGATTTTTCCATTAGCATCGTATTATCTAACAATTGAACAAAAGAATCGCTTTAATTTTATTATATTAGCTAATTGGAATTAGGCCTAATGTCATATTTCTCACACAGGCTATTAAAAATAAAACGCAGAGAATATATCAAATTAATTATTTTTTTTTTAAGCTAAATGTTAAATGTTTTCCATAAATTTTAGTACAAATTTATTATTTCAATTTAAATAAAATTCGTTGCTTTTTTAGAATTTCTTTCCTTTTCAAAATTCGTTTAAATTTTCCCCGAAAAGTATTGAAGAGCTTTTATTCAAGTTTAATCAAACAGAATTTGTATTTATTTAAACTTGCCATATTTTGTATTCCAAAATAAATACAGTAATCAACCTATTTTTGTGTTCTTCCGATAAGCTTACCTAATGGGAATTTGTAATGCATTTGGTTGTTTTTATCTTTTGTGTCATTTTGGAAATGGTTTTTTTTTTCTCTATTGTTGTTGTATGCATTTGAAATGAAAATATTGGCTACCCAGCGTTAATTTGAAACCATTATTGTAATATTCTCTATTTCGAGAGTTGATTTTACCCTTATCTAGTTATGTGTACTCCCCATACAAATGCAAATAAAAACAAATTTATATCTCTGACTTGACATAAAAATATGATGCACACACACACACACACACACACACACAGGAAAATTGAACAACAAAGCAAATAAAGCAAATTTTCAAAGTGAAAAAACCAATAGGATTAGGTTAAAAACCACAAAATGAAGCCCGGACTTGCCTGTCTTGTACTATTTATTCCCTTTTGGGAGCTTAGGTACTAAATGCTATTGATTTGGGCATTTTGCCAAAAATAAAAAAAAAAATAAAAAAATGCTGGCAAGGCTTGGTAAAAACACAGAAACGAAAATGTTCAAAAATGCAACTCTTGTTCAATGGAAGGATATGTTGGACATGTTGGCATAATGGCTTACAAAATTTGTTTGGGCCTAGGAAAATGAATTTCCCCAGAGACGCACAAAAGTATGCATTTTTTTTTTGGGTTGTGTAAATTTTGAAATGGATAAAAATCTATACAAGACCAATTAATTCACTGCTAATTAGCTCAACGCCATCTTCGTCATCTACGTCCGGCTCATTGTCATTAGCCGGAAAGCTCAATGCCTTGGATTGATACCAACAAGGTGAAGAGTTGGATTTGGAGTGTGCTAATTGTCTTGGAGTGAGGGAGAGGGGGCTTCAAAAATCGCAGCATTTGCATGAGTGTATTGTGCCATTTTGGCCGGACTCAAAGCAATTCATTTAAGTTTTTTTTTTTTTTTGGCCTTTTTACAACGCCCTAAAACGATTCACTTTTACGACCTTTGCACCACTTTGCCACTGCCAATGGGGAAACATTGGCCCCAACGAGGAAAAAGCAAACTGCTGAGTAAATTTAAAGCCCACTGGGCAAAGTTTGCTGCAGAGGAGAAGAAGAAACTCTGATGGGTTTTGGTTAGTGCTTCCTCTTCTTCTTCTTCTTCTTGTTCTTCTTATTTTGCTGTTGCAATAAAAGATTCGCATACTTCACAGCCATGCAATATTAATTCCTGGTGCTCACCAATGGTGAAATACTAAGACAGCCGGCCAACATTGCAGAAAGCAGCAGCAGAAGCAGAAGCAGCGAAAGTCCTGGATAAAATGTCGGTTTTTTTGGAGCCAACACAATCTACATAGAATAACTTATAAGAGCTTAAGTGTGAAGGCCTTGTCAGAAAACTATATACAAGCCATACTTGAACTATTCCAAGTTATTAAATAGTTTCGAGTTTTAATTTTACACAAATAAATTATAAAATAGACTAAAATTATATCCCATAACCTTATTAAATCGAAAGCAAATTTGCCTATTAAAAACAAATAATTTTTGGTAACTAAATGAAAGATTTCAAAAACAGTCGGCTTATATGGATAATCTGAGATCTTCTTGCGAAAACAAGGCTTTTTTTATTTTACTCGAAAAACAAGGGACAACCTTATAGATTTATAAAGAAATATAAAGAAGCTTTGTGGCTCCATTTAAAAGCTTTTTCTATCTAAAAAAAAAAATATCCCAACTCTGACTAAAACAATGGATTACAAATCGTTAAGAGTTTTATTTAACAAGCATTCACAAGAATTACTCAATTTATCTCAATTGAAAAAAACAAAAACTTAGTTCCAATAATTTCCAAATCAATTTTAATATTATAACACAGGCCGAAAAAATTAAAAAGATAAAAAAAACCCAAATGCACATCCAAACTTTTCTAAAAGATTTCGGTGCGCTGATTCCACAGTTTTTGGCAATATTCGGAACAATAATACGGCGCAAATTAATTTCTCCCAGAATTCTCAAAATGCTTTTTAAAAGTATATTTTTTACTCTGCAAAACCTAATTTAAATTTTGCCCATATCTTTTTTCGTTTCGGAGATATCGAACTTTAAAAATCAAATCACATAATATTAAATGAAAATCAAAAATATTTCCGAGCTATTTTCGATATATCCAGGACAGAAAGAGATATCGACATAATTTAAATGAGATTTCAAAGGATAAAAATTGTACTTTTAAATAGCATCATGAGAATTCAGGGAAAAAATTTATTTACACCGTAATATCGATCCGAATATAGCCAAAAACAGGGTTTTTTGCACTTTTGAATCAGAATTACTCGAAATCCTAGGGTGGTGGAGCAATCCTGACTTCAGATTTGGAATCAGCGCACCGAAATCTTTTCGAAAAGTTGGGTTTTTTTTTTTTTTTTGTTGTCGGCCTGTGTAATTTTTTTTTTTTATAATTTTGACTTAATAAAATTTAAATCTATCCATTTTCCATTCTAAAAATTGTTAAACTTGCATAAATATATTTGTATTATAATATAATATAATATATAATATAATAAGTAACTTTTTTATAGTCTTAATTTTACTATTTATTTGCTATATTAAATGTCATACATTCCCATTTGATTTTTGAAATTGATGCCATTTTCACCCCCCATCCATTTGAAAATATTTCAAACAAATGAGTTTAAATGTTTTACGCATAGATTCATCCACATGTCAATATGCATTTGTGCATTATTTCATCTATATAGAAAAATGAAACAACAAAATAAAAGAGTATGTCTATGTATTTAAATAAGTTTGTGTGCCTAGAAATATCGTGAGGGATATACAAGTATATAGAATGTGAATTTGTAAAATAGACAAAAGTTCGAAATCGTTTAATTTTCGTTCAATCAAAGCCACTTAATGGATTTGGATTTTTATTTTTTTTTTTTTTTTGGCAAAAGTTAAATCAGTCGTGCAATAGAATGAATCTCTGAACATTCGGTTTTTGAGAAACATATATCTCTCAGTACAAATTCGAATGTAGAGGAGGGAACTATTTTAAAATGCCAGCAAACTGTAAGAAAGAACAACAAAAAAAAAAAAAATCAACAAAATGTGTAACAGCAACAGAAATGCATCTGTGAAAATCATTCTACATTTCTTCTTTTTTTTCTTTTTTTTTGTTTTTTTTGGCGCGTGAAAGTGTGTGTATATTCGTATCTGCCCAATCAAAGCAAAAAAAAATGGATTTTCCATTTCGAATTGATATTCCTTTACTTCCTTTTTATTATCCAATCGAATTGGGTATGATAATTGAGAAGGAAAACACACAAAACTGTCTGTCCAAATGTTTGATCAACTTTAGGGATCCCAGATATTCCTTATAAATCGTATAATCCCAGCGCTCCAATTAATATTGTTTCATTTTCAATAATTCCTTTCAACTTTCGAACATTGCTTTAAACATAATTCAATGCGATAATCCTTTCAAAATTATTGTCATTACTTGATTTTGATGGCTATGACAATCATTTTACACCAGTCATTTGGTCATAATTACCCAAGACAAATGCCAAAATGCGGTTGATTTGGATGACACAGTTTTAGGCCATACCAAATACCAAATTGGATTGAATTTGGATTTGCCTTCTGCAGTGCGTTAAATAATTGAAACTAGCTAAACTGATTAAAATTCTCAGAAGTCTGAATTGAAGGTCAATATAAGTGTTTTTTTTTTTTGGATTGATTTCTGGCATTTATCTTAAATTTGTTTGGACCTGATTCATCTTAATATTGGAAATTGTCACAAAAGCTATTCACATTGTTTACTTATTTGTCCTTAACTGACAAACTGAAAGCTTTTCAATCCATTTACATTTACCCATTCCTTGGTGTCGGTAAGTTTACTGTCTATTTAGCAAGACATTTGCTACCACCAATATTTAAGTAGAATATCAATCAGTCATTTCAATATCTTTTCATTTGGGAATTACAAGAGACAGAGACTCAAAAATAAACTCTTAAAAGCAATTTAATAAATTAACTGATGGGAATAGTTTGTTTATGCAATTTTTACTACTTTCATATTCATTTTTTACCTTCCCAATTCATTTTTAAGTTATACAAATATAAAGCCAGGGTTTAAAAATATTTTGAACCACAGAACCGAACCGGAACCGCTCATCATTTTTAAAAAATTGCCTAATTAGACCTATTTTAATAAATAAATTAAAAAACCCAAGTGTAGTTAAAAAACTGTTTGCTAAAAAGCGGATAAAATTAATAGGAAACAAAAACTAAATTTAATACTTAGCAAAATATATGTACAATATTTTTTGTTTATTATGATTTAGCACTTGTAAACAATTAATACATTGTACGTATTTATGTGCATAAATGCATGCTTAAACATGTCAACTATTTGACGCTACATTCATACAAATAACAATACAATCTATAATAATTATAATAATATAATCATAATATTTATAATACAATAATAATAATTGAAAAAAAATTGTGTCTACTTACATGCTGCACAAAATTGTTATTGCCGCTGTTTAACATGATTTTTCCAATTGGAATAACACTTATTATACTTTATATTGTATTTTTTGGATTTAAATATTTTTCTTTCTTTTGTGTAGATTTCTTTTTTGTATTTGCTTTTTGATTATAAATTTGCCAACAAACAAAAATATTAATAATGATCTCTTTGCATCTAATCAAATATGTAAGTATAATATAAAAAAGAGTATACGGGGATTATAAGAAATTGAACAAACTTTCTTAATTATATTTTTATTTGCGGCTAAAGTGTACAATTCTCTGGTTACTGATTAAAAATTCTTCTGGTGATTATGTTGCCTAAGAAAAAAAAACAATAATAAAAAACAAACGAATAAAAATAATATAAAAAAAAATTATATATTGTGTAGTGTTAATGAAAACAGCAAAAATCAAATTTGTTTATAGGCTATTAATAAATTTATTATTATGTGCACAAATAGGCAAATGAATTTATAATTATTACATATGTGGGTATTTATTTTATCAATTGAGCTAAAAAAAAAAATAACTACACTCTGCAGCTGCCTCTCTCCAAGTATTTCTCCAATATTTTTCATTTCTTCCAGATTGAATTGTAAAATGATATTAATCAAAAAATGAACCTTTGTAGGTCAAATCTTAAGAGTCCGCTGATTAAAAATAATGCAAATATATTATGAATATAATTCGAATTCAATTTTAATTCGGTCTCAAGAATCCTTTGTGTCAATCCTTGCTTTGTAATATCTTTTCTTAGAGTTACACTCTACAGCTACAAAAAAGAAGATTTCACATTCTAGCATAACATAAAAATGCTTTTATTTTAGGATTGAAGCTTAACTTCTGGAGCAGAATTTTTTTGGCTTTAAAAGTTAAGTTTGTAGGTCAAATTCTTAGAAAAACTAGCTCTTTTTTTGTAGCTTTAGCAAGGACAATTGAATTGGCTAGAAATAATAAAGTTTCTTAGAAAATTTGTTGTTTTTTTTTTGTTCACTTTAATCAGGACAGGTAAAGAAATTAATTAGCTAAAAACTAGAATATTTCTTAGAAAACTAATTATATTTTTTCTATTCCTTTAGCAAGGGCAATTGAATTGGCTAAGAATAACCTTTTTTTTATTCACTTTAATCAGGACAGGTAAAGAAATTAATTAGCTAAAAACTAGAAAATGTCCTAGAAAAATAGTTCTATTTTTTCTATTGCTTTAGCAAGGACAAATAAGTTGGCTAGAAATTATTAAGTTTCTGAGAAAACTAACTGATTTTTTCTTAGCTGAGCAGGCAGACAGAAAAACCAAATAAATAGCTAAATTGTGCTACTTTCCAGAATTATTTTATTAATCAATAGGAATTGATTTTAAATTTTTCTTAATTTTTATCGTGCTTGCTCTTTTTAATATGTATTTCTGCTCAGGTGTTCCCTATTTCCTATTTTTTTTGGCTTGTGACCTGCAGCTGAGAGCACGTGAATGAATGAAGAGACAATTAGAAAAAACACAGACGGAGACACCAAAGAGACAGACTAAATGGCAGCAGACCGGGTTACATTTGTATTTGTATAACTGTGTATGTGTGTGGATGGTGAGCCTGTGTTATTATTATTGTGCAAAAAAAAATCACAGACCATACACACACACACTTATGTATATATATACAACTGCACACGCAGCCGCACTCATTTTCTTGTCAACGCGCTGTGTGTCGTCGTCGTCGTCGTAGTCGCTGCTACTGAGATAGTAATAAACAAACATTAACAACCAAAATGCACAAAATTCACTCTGCGCTGCTGGGCCATAATAAAGTATGTTTTCTAATGTGTTTTTATGTGTGTTTGTGTGTGGATGATGCTTCTTGGATTCTCTTTGCACTGCTGCTGCCTACCTTTTTTTTTTTTCTTTTTTGCTTATAAACGCGCTCTAATTATTGATTTTTGCGCCGCTAATTTTTTTTCTTTAGCTTTTGCTTATTTTGTTTTAGTTTTTAGTGTGCGCTTTGGCCCTTTTTTAGCTTAACATAATTTTGCGCTTAGTTTGTAGTTGTCGTTGTTGTTGGTTTTCGTTCGTTCACGTATTGGCAGCAATTTTGTAACTGTTGTTTTTGTTTTTGTTGTTGCCTTTTAGGTTTTCGGGCTTACACTCTCAACACACACACACACACACATACATACACACTCACGCAAACACTCTCACACGCACAGTGTGCGCGTCGCACACAGACACAGACGCCGAGCGAGCCAAATGCACACACTTTTAGTATTGGTTTTCCAAATGCAAAACAAAAACAAAAAAAATGAACTATACAATTTCGGAGAGAGAGTGTGGGAGAGCGAGGACAAGAAAAAAAAATTATTATATTTGCCTATTATTATTTAATGCAGCGACGACTTTTTCTTGGCCACCGGCGGCGGCAGCGGTGGCGGCACTCACGATAAAAAAAAAAAAACAGCGAAGATTGTTTAACACAATACACGGAACGAACACCCGTTGTCACTCTGCGTCTCGAGCAGCAGCGATATTTCAAATGCAATGCAAAATATTGAGGTAAAAGCAGCGATATGAGAAACAGAAACCGTGAGCAATTATATCTAGTTTTATCGGTCTATCGTCGTCGTATATCTGAGGGATGCATATTCTGTGGATAGCTGACCCTGAAAAGCAACCATGGAAATATCGAATATAATGATAGATATCGAAATTTAAATAAATATCGGCGCTTGTTCCAGAAGACAGTGTTTTTGTTTTTTTAAACATTTGCTATATTTGCAATAATTTTCTTATAGATTTCAATGCCTTGCAAATAAATGTCGGCCTGAATAAATTCATCATGGTCATGCAACAAAATGGGCGTATGATTCATGGGTGAGAAACCCAGGGCAGGAATGCCCACCTGGCGCAAATAGCGACTATCAGTGCCACCGGTAAATATTTCCAATTTAATTTCCAGGCCACTGAAAATAAAAAAACAAATTGGGGTTAAAATTAAAAATAATTCCCTAATGGATATTTATTTCAACTTACAGTTCATCGGTGGCATTTTTAAAGGCCAACCAAAATGGATTTCTATCGTCCGTGATTGTGGGCGGCACACGCGGCTGTTTCTGTTCATATTCCAATTCAATATCGCCGCCAGCCTCTGAGCACCATTTATGCAACTACAAATATACAAATCAATAAAATTAAAATTAAAACATCCCATTTTAATTACTCACATTGGCTTCAAATTCCTGGTGATCCACATCCAACGCCAAACGCACATCAAAAACCACCGTCATCAATGGAGGAACCACATTGCTCTGAACTCCGCCACTGATGCGAGTCAAATTGATTGTGGTCACATCGCCAATGACTAAATCTGAATTATTTTGCAAACGTTCCACTTGCTTACGACGCAATCCCATCATTTTGTCCACAATATAATGCAATTTCTCACCCGCCGTCTGGGGCAGCAACAATGAGCCATGTCCAGCATTTCCACTAATTTTGAATATAATTCCTAGACGCAAAATCATATAAATCGACTTTAAATACATAAAATTACTCACTCCAAACACTCCGTTCGGCATAAAATACTGGAAACTCATTGCTGGGAGAGGCTAGGCCCTCATCTAAGCCGAAACCAACATTTAAGGCACGAAATTCAGGAGTTTGCACAAAGGGACGCATGCCCAGACGACCACCCATTTCTTCGTCTATAAAAAAGGATATAAAAAAGTAGTCAAATAAAAAGCTAAATATCTAGCTTGTTTTTAATTACAATAAAAAAAGCTCCGAAACCGATAAGTTGATCCTAAGAAATTTTAAAAGCATTTTACTAAGAGAACTCTTTCCGATTTTACTTTGTTGAATCTGGAATCTTTATAAATCTTAGATCATCTTACCTGCCACAAATGAAATGTGTATTGTGCGCTTAGGTTGGAAACCAGATAATTTCAAGGCTCTGATGGCACCCAAATATTGCATTCCCACACATTTCATATCCTGTGTGCCACGAGCAAAGATTCTGCCCAGCTCATCCATTTCAGCGCCAAACGGGGGATGAGTCCAATTTTCTGGAAAAACTGGCACCACATCCATATGCGAATTTAGGAGAATTGAGGGCAATTCTGGCTCACGACCTTGCCAAGTTAATATGACAATTGGATTCTGTTCATTGATCGGATAATAAACTGACACTGGAAATTCCAATTGTTCGGCTTGATGTCTCAAAAATTCCACACAAGGTTCTAAAATCATTGAATGTCATTCAATTTACAATTTTTAGGAAAGGAAATGAGATATATACCATAATTGGGATTCGGATGGACACTTGGTATCCGTAGATATTCACGGAAATATTGCAGTTCTTCGTTAGATTCCCAATTCTTTAAAATACTCATCTTGATGGCTTGAATGCTCGATTGGTACTAAATATTAAACTAAAAACCGAGATCCCCTTTGTCTATGAATCAGATTGCGCCATTATCAGGGCGGTCGCCCCATTAGACGATGATTGTTGGAAACGGGTCTACGGATAAGAATAATTTACATTAATTTATAAAACCCGAGCTGCGAGTAAGCCAAAAACAAAAAAAAACAAAAACCACATAGTCTATTTATTGTGTGGTTGGTTCCAGCGCCAGTAACGAGATATCTCCAATGTTTGTAGGAATATACAATAATTTTTGTTGTTTTTTTTTTTATTGAATTTTATCGCATTTGCTGATCTCTAAAATGACCGACATGAATTGAGTTTTTTTTGTTTTTGTTTAAAACACATTAAGTTCTCTTGAAGGCAAAATAATAATTGTGTTTTATGATCACTGAAAAATATATACACTTACTGTTTTTATTTTCTTTTCAAAAGTTTGGATAACATACAAAAAAACTCCTCAATAATTCCAAGCAAAAAAGATTATTTTAATTCTTTTTAAGGCACAGTTTGACTGCTTTAAAAACCAAGATGACAATTTAAAAATATGAACCTTAAAAAGTAATGAGAATACAAGATTTATTTGCATAATAAAAATCTAAAAATTCTTTAAGATTTATTGTAAAATTTTTACAACAATAAAACAATACGTAAAATAATACGTTTTATCTCATTGTCAGTTCTTAAACTGAGGTTTCATTATTTTTTAACGATGTATGAATTAAGAATCTATTGTATATAATTTAAGGATTTTCTTCGTTTGAAAATTAATAAATTAATTAATTTTTTTTTAAGACTTATTTATAAGATTTTATGAGAATTTGAAATGTTTGTACAAAATCAATAATAACTTTTAAACTATTTAATCATCCAGTTTGAAATTTTGTATACATACTTTTCAATATTTTGATTGACGATTTATGAAATAAACTTAATTTTATTTATTTGTTTTTGGTTAAGGTATTCAAATCGTCAGATAGACTCTATTGGTGACCGTAAACCACATAAACATAAATTTAGCTCAAACCAACAAACAAACAGATTCAACCAGTGGAAATGTAAACATAAACAAATGATAATCCGAAAGGCTGATAAGCTGTTAGAGTGAGACAGAATAAATACAATAAAATCTGAAATTGCGATAGATAAAAAAGTACACAGAGTGCAATGTCAGAGAGCGATGAAAAGTTTAGAGAGAGAGGAAGAGAGAATAAAAAATGATTTACAGCTGTTTGACTGTCGATCAGCAGTTTGAAATCGAGAGACTGTTTAAATAAAATTCTAATAAACTTCGGGAAGAATGTGTTTAAAAAAAAAGAAAGAATCAAATTATTTATTTACGAAACATTGTATTACTTTGGAAATCATAGCTTAGTTTGTTATTTTTCTGCTGCCAATTTTTAAATTAAAGTAAACAAAGACCCCGTTGGGGTCAAGGAATAAAATTAATTACACTAGTTTACAAAATAAAAGTCATGAACGCGCACTCCAAAGATATTCGTGTTTTAATGGAAAATTCAAAACGGTAAACGATAGAAAAAACACACGAAATCCGAAATTTGAATATTTTATCATGAAATTTGAACTAAAATTTGACTAAAAATAAATTAAAATTGGTTATTATCTTTGGAGGACTTTTAAAATGTTCTATGCCTCAGTCAAATATTAAATAAAAATTGGAAAGAAAAGCCAAATCTAATGTTTTTTCAATATTTATAGAGCACTTTTTATTTTTTAAAAGCCCACATGATAAAAAAAAATTAATTTTCTGAAACACAGTGTACGAATAACTTTGGAATGCATCCATATATTTTGAAATGTGATAACTCAATTTCTTCACAAAAGTGTCAATTTCATGTACAAAGAATAAAATAATTTTTACCTGGACGCTTTATATACTTACACTTGGGTCGGACTCGGCCAAAAGCACAGTGGATCTTAAGACTTTCTATGAGAAACTTGTAGCTCATAGAATTACCTATTTTTAAAGATTTTTTTTTTATAAAAATCGGATGATAAGTTTCCAAGATATAAATAAAAGAGAGTCAATTTTTGCCAAAAACTTTAAAATTATAATATCAGCCAAAAATAACGAGCTTTCTGGCGCAGATCATGACTTTTATTTTGTAAACTAGTGTTATGGAAACACATACGATATTCTTTAATTTAATTCCTGAGCTTGATTAATTTTATTTGTTGTTGAGTCGAGCTCTATTTTATAAAGTTTATGAAGTTTCAATTATCCAAAGTCGTAATCAGTTCTAAAAAATACAAATAAATCTTGGAAACCTCATGAAAATAGTTTTCCCTCCCTGGTCACCATAAACCACCAAACACACACACACACCAACAAACCTAAGCAAAAGAAAATGATATCGAGGGTAATAAGCTGATAAGCTGTTAGAGTGAGTTAGACAGCGACGTTAACAGTTAGCATTGCCCTGGATTATATTTAAGCAAGTGTCGGGCTGGATGCCCACACAGTTGTCGATCGGCGAACAAAGTAAGTAGGAGAATATGCGAAAAAGAGAGAGAGAGAGCTGACGATGGATCGGCAAGAAAATACACATACAAATAATAAAAATACTTTTAAATGCCTACGAATACATATAAAAACAAAAATAAATATATTTATTTGCATTTATTTTGCTGACCAGCAGCAGCAGCAGCAAAATGAGCTCCACCTTGTCTCAATGGGAAAACAATGAAGAAATTAAAATATTCCGTGAATATTTACGCATTCCAACAGTGCATCCAAATGTGGATTACAGTAAGTATTATAATCTTTATGGTTACTGTATTCCTAGATTAGTGCTTATATTTGTTTTTTATTATTTAACTGCCTACCTGCTTTTTTTTTTATTAGCCCAATGCGTGGAGTATTTGAAGCGCCAGGCGGCCAGCTTGGATTTGCCCGTGGAAGTCTTTTGTCCTGTGGTGGAGACCAAGCCTGTGGTCATCATGAAATGGCTGGGAAAGCAGCCTGAATTGCCCAGCATTATACTCAATTCTCATACGGATGTGGTGCCTGTCTTTGAGGATAAATGGACGCATCCTCCCTTTGCCGCTGACATGGACAAAGAGGGTAGAATCTTTGCTCGCGGCTCCCAGGATATGAAGTGCGTGGGCACGCAATATTTGGGAGCCATACGCGCCTTGAAAGCCTCAGGTTATCAGCCCAAGCGTACGGTCTATTTAACCTATGTCCCAGACGAAGAAATTGGTGGCCATTTGGGCATGAGAGATCTGGTTCAAATGGACTACTTCAAGAAGCTAAATGTTGGCTTCAGCTTTGACGAGGGCATCGCCAGTGAAGATGACACCTACTCGCTTTATTATGCCGAGCGGACTCTGTGGCGTAAGTAAAACTCGTTGCATTTTACACTCTTTTATTTTAAACATTTTAAATGTTTTTAGATTTAAAATTGAAATTTAATGGCAATGCTGGTCATGGTTCCTTGCTGTTGCCCAACACTGCTGGCGAGAAGCTTGACTATGTGGTCCATAAATTGATGGATTTCCGTGCCAGTCAGGTTAAACAATTGGCAGATAATCCCAGCATTGATATCGGTGATGTGACCACCGTCAATCTGACCATGGCCAATGGCGGAGTACAGAGTAATGTGGTGCCACCGCAATTGGAAGTCACATTTGATGTGCGCATTGCCATTACCCGAGATGTGGACGAGTTTGAGAAACAAATACGCGATTGGTGCGAGGAGGCAGGCGGTGGCATTGATATAATTTTCGAAATGAAAAATCCCTTTGTGGCGCCCACTAAAACCGATGCCACAAATATTTATTGGACTGCATTTAAACAGGCTCTTGATGAACTGTAAGTCACAATTACAATTCTTTATTCTAATTCATATTAATTTAAATTTCCTTCCAGCGGTCTCAAAATTCGTTTGCGTGTCTTTCCTGGAGCCACGGACAGTCGATATGTTCGTAATATTGGAATTCCAGCACTTGGTTTCTCACCCATTAAGAATACTCCAATTCTACTTCATGATCATGATGAATTCCTAAAAGCTGAAACTTATTTAAATGGCATTGAGATCTATAAAAAATTAATTGCTCAAGTGGCCGATTGTTAAATTTTTTTGTATGCATTTTTATAATTGTTGTTATGTTAATTCATAAGGAAAAAATAAAAATAAATAACTAAATATCTATAAAATTGAAAATGTTGAAATTAATTATTATATAAGGGGAAAGTAGTAAGTAAAAGAATAATTCAAATTCTTACATCTAAATCAATCATTTACAATTTAAATTATTTTAATAAATAATTTTTCTTATTACATTTTTTAGTATTCGATGTATTTTAATTCTGTATAAAAATTCCCGTAAAAGTTTAGGTTACTTAATTAATGAAGCCATTTTTTAGGTAGGTAATTTAAATGAAATTATAGGTTCTACTGACAAATGATGAAAAATACTTGTTTTTGTTTTATTTTTTTAATTAAAAACAAACTTAAACTTGCCAAAAAAAAATGTAGAAGAAAATTAGATAAAAAAATATTAAGAAATCAACAGATTAATAATATTCTATATCAAAACTAAATTGATTTCGGTTCAGTCTGCTCATTATTAAATCCTGTACATAAGTTACAAGGACTCCTGGTTTTTTTTCTCCTAGTAGGAATCTTTTCTGACTTTACCAAGTTTTTTTAAAAAATATACATGTTATTTATTAATCTGCATTAATTTAGTTGGTTAGTTCTAGATTCTTAAATATTCTTATTTGCTTCTCTATTATAAAAATAGAAATCTAAATATTATAATATTTAGTTTAGAGCTAAGATTTTGAGCTCTTATCACATTAAGTACACACAATAAATACAACCACAATTTTATCTTTATTAGCATATCAACTAATTTGCTATTTCTGTGGTTTCCCGATAAAAAATTTCTAGTCTTATCGCAAACCTATGAGGCCCTTAAATACTAGGCCACAAACGTCAGAAAGACAGTGATTATTATTCAGCTGGTAAAGATGGGCAACGTTGACAATTGGGCGCAAAATGAGGAAATTTCCATTTTTCGGGAATATTTACGCATACCAACAGTACAGCCCGATATTGATTATAGTAAGTAGAGATTAAAAAAAATACGATTTAATTTAATCTTTCACCTTAATTTAAAGCCAAATGTGTGGAATTCCTAAAACGTCAGGCAGCATTATTAGATTTACCCGTAGAGGTGATTTATCCGGTAATGATAACAAAACCGGTTGTGATAATGAAATGGCTGGGTAGGGAGCCTTCCTTACCAGCGATTCTACTCAATTCTCATATGGATGTGGTGCCTGTCTTTGAGGATAAATGGACGCATCCTCCCTTTGCCGCTGACATGGACAAAGAGGGTAGAATCTTTGCTCGCGGCTCCCAGGATATGAAGTGCGTGGGCACGCAATATTTGGGAGCCATACGCGCCTTGAAAGCCTCCGGTTATCAGCCCAAAAGGACTGTCTACATTTCCTTTGTGCCCGATGAGGAAATTGGTGGTACGAATGGCATGAAGGACTATGTCCTAACCGATCACTTCAAGGCCTTGGGCATTGGATTTGCTCTAGACGAAGGATGCGCCAGCGACGAAAATGACATTTTTTTATTTTATGCTGAGCGTACAATCTGGCGTAGGTACTCCCTAATTGAGACTCTATTTGTATAGCAGACTAACTTTAAATTTTTTATAGATTTGAAGCTTAAAATATCAGGAGTCACGGGTCATGGGCTTATGTTGTTGCCCCAAACAGCTGGCGAGAAGTTTAATTATGTTAATCATCGTTTACTTCAATTCCGGGCCGGAGAACAAAGGCGTCTGTCCAAGGGCAGATTAATCCAAAATTTGGGTGAGGTGACTACCCTAAATTTGACCATGCTCCGGGGTGGCGTCCAAGCCAATGTTCTTCCGCCTATAATTGAGGCTACCTACGATATTCGTTTTTCGCCCAGTACAAATATCGAAGAGTTTGAGAAGCAATTGAGACTTTGGTGCCTTGAGGCAGGCGATGGCATTGAAGTGGAGTTTTTAGTTAAAAATCCTCGCTATCCTTCCACTAAAATTGATCAAACAAATCCCTATTGGTTGTCCTTCAAGCGGGCCATGGATGAACTGTCAGTTAAAGTTAAATACTCTCATATAAATTTTTAATTAATTTATGTCTGAATTTGCAGTGGCCAGGAATATACGCCAGTTGTTTGTCCTGGAGCTACTGATGCCAGATATGTACGGAATCAGGGTATTCCGGCTTTGGGTTTTTCACCCTTGAGGAAGACTCCCGCGCTGCTCCACGATCATGACGAGTGGCTGGGGGCGGATATTTATCTAGAAGGAATTAGAATCTATCAAAGTCTTATAAAGGAACTGTCGGAGACTTGAATAAAATAAAAAAGGAAAGATTGTTGTTGATATTGTTATACAGTTAATAAATTAATTCTAACTTTAAACAAATCACAAACTGATCTAAATTTTTCATACATAATTAATTGAAAACAAAAATATTTACACCACAAATTACCTCAGATGGGACTCGAACCCACAATCCCCAGCTTAGGAGGCTGGTGCCTTATCCATTAGGCCACTGAGGTCTATAAGCAACCGAATAGTAAGCCACTATTTCAACTACATTTTGATCAATATATATTTAAATATCAGTAAATCACTGACTGTATGACAGAATAAAAAAAACTTCTCAGTTTGTTATATTATCAAGATCAACAGGCAAATCGATCGCACAGATTTTGGATAGTCAGATATTAAATATGATAACAAGACAATTCGTTATAATTAACAAGTAAACGAGAGGCATAAGCGACGAGCAACGAGTAAGTGACGAACGACAAAAGAGAAGCAACGAACGACAAAAGAGCAGCCAATCAATGACGAGAGACAAGCCACAAAAAGCGAAAATGATCACTCTTTTTTTTCACTTATCGCACAATCAAACAATTTTCTATCCTTAAAAAATATAAATATGTTTTTTACAATGTTTTAATTTTCCTTCAATTCAATTATAATAAATAAGATCTTGATTAAAGGGTAAGTATTTTTTATTTGATAATTTTATATATATATAAATATATTTTAAAAGAAACAATTTATTTTTCCATTATTTTTTTAACAACATCAACGGGAAAGGGAAACACATAAGATCGAGTATTTTTATTTGAAATAGTATTGAGTGTTTGTAAGTATCGGAGCTATACGGAAAATAAAAGAAAAATATGTTTAATTTAAAAAGATTAGATAATTCTTGATTGTTTCTACCTGAAGAGCAATGGGATTGGTTATCATTATATCAGCAGCCTCTTTAAGAGCTTTGACAGCATCACGTTCACCCTCGGCAGCTGCCACCTTCGCCTTGGCCTCACGCGATGCCTCCTGTTCTACGGCCATGGCCCTTTGAAGTTGTTCAGGCATATAAATCTCTTTTCTAAAATTGAAGTTAAAATTAAGTCAGAGAAATACTTAATATTTAGAAAGATACAAACATTTCCACGCGTTCGACTCGTACACCCCAAGCGTCGGTGGCTCCACCTAAAATGCGTTGAATTTGAAGCGATAGACTCTCCTTGGAGGTGAGCAGTTCCATTAATTGATGGGTGCCGGTAACATTACGCAGCGTGGTCATGGCCAAAAGTTTGGTAGACTCTTCTGGATCAATCACCTGTAGCACAGAATCCAATGGATCCTTGATACTATAATAGACGCCGGCATCAATGCTTATGGTGACCGAGTCCTTAGTTAAAATCTCCTGGGGTGGCACATCAAATGAATCTGTTCGCATATCAACCTTCGTATAGGTATCAATACAAGGCAGGACAAATATCAGACCCGGTCCCATGGGTTTTCGTTGACGCAGTCGACCCAAGCGTAAAACAACTGCTCTTTGGTATTCCTGTAGGACCACCAGGCAGACAAACACGGCTACCGGAAATGTTATGACAAAGGCCACATAAGATAAAATGGTGAATATTCGCTCCACCATAGTTTCACCATCATCCTCGGCTATAAAAATGCATACAGCGGACAAATTATGGCTATTTATAATTATAAACTTACTGGTTCGTACATTGCGTCTAGTTCCGCCGGTTTTCGATATCTGTTCTCTTAAATTAGATACTTCCGCCGAGCCGGATCTGCGTTCATTTTTTACATTCTCGCTCATAACGAACAAAGAAGTACAGCAACAAAAAATTTTGGTAAAAAAAAACTAGCTTGTCAAAATAGCCAATGACATTTGCCGTATTGCCAACTAGAAAACTCGGGATCAATCCAATCGATTGAACATTCTTTATTTTGATCATTTAAATACCAAGAAGGATCAAGACTTTAAGTTGATACTACAAATATAATTCATGACAAAAAGTCATTGGCCCTCTTGCTCTAAAACCTTGATATATAAACCCTGAAATCAAAAAAGACAGCAAGAAAAAACAATGCTTAAAATAGGCAAAATGATTGACTTTTAAAAAACGTAGAATTTTTTCAGCAGACTAAAATAATATTAGAAAAAATTCCACCAAATACAAACCATAAAAATCCCTAAAGTTCCACACATATTATAAATTAAAGGAATAAGATTACTGGAGGCAAGTAATTTTCAAAGAAAGCTCTTTAAAATACTCCAGGAATATAAATATTAATTTTCAGAGTTTCTTCACACAAACAGACTGATCTATATATATTCTATATAATGAATAATAAAGAGTAATAGTAAAAAATAAAAAATACTGGTAAACAGAAAATGCTTCTTAACAAATTAAGAAAATAGGATAATAATAATCAAAGATATTATTTAAAATGTTTTAAACATGTTGTTAAAATTTTAGAATGCAATTTTTATATAAAAATAAAATTATTGGATATCCTCCAAAGAACTTTGATTTCCATTTTATTTTTTTTTTTATAAATTTATAATTAAAATATGTATAAACATTGAAAATGCCTTCGAATAAATTTTCTAGGCCCTGAATTTAAACATGAATATGCCTTAGTTCCATTTTAGTTCTCTTTCGGATCAAATCTCCCAAAAAAAATTCAAAATTTTGTTTAACTCAGTTTCAAATATTGCATCCAAAACAATAACATGGCATTACGTCCAATAGGTAAATGAATTCATGGATTATTTTGACAATGAACTATCTTTGTAATTGATCGATTAGGCCCCGGACCTGGAGCATATAAATTACCAACTACGGTTGGTTATGATCAACACGATGCTCGTAAACAACGAATGCCCCAATATAGCTTCGGAACTCGAACCAATTTATTTGGCAAGGCCAGTCCAGGACCCGGTCCCGGAGCCTATCAAGTGGACAAATTGACGCGACATGGGAAATCGGGAGGCTTGGAGTTTTCACTTGCACCACGCACAGATATAAAGTGTATGTATTACCAAATATATGTAGGTACAATCGAAAGATCTATTTATAATTATGTTGTTAAATAGTGAAACCATTTGGACCTGGTCCTGGTGCGCATGACGTGCACTTGAAACCCTTCTTTACCGGCGTTAATGCACCATCCTTCTCATTGGTAGCGCGTAACCAATATAACTTTAAGCAATATGGCCCAGGACCGAGTGCTTATAAATTTGAGATAACGCCAATTAAACCAGGATCCCCATCATATAGCATGTAAGTAACTAAATACAACTTAATTGAATTATTTATTTATCTAAAACTTCCCATTAAAACAGTGGCTTGAAAACGGAGCTTATTAGTAAAAAAGTGTCACCTGGTCCCGCTGCCTATGCTCTTGGTAATATAAATGCGAAATTACCACGCGCACCGGAGTATTCTATAGCACCGCGCACAGCTTTAATTCACAAGCCAATTGGACCTGGTCCAAACTATTATGATCTTCAATATTATCGTCCTGGTAAAACAGGACATTCATATTCATTTGGAGTCCGTCATTCCCAATTTGCACCACCCATGATTGTTAAATGCGATAACATGTAGAAAACATGCAAAATTTAGAATGAAACGGTTTTGAAATTTTTTGTGAAATTCAATTTTAATCGATTGAAAAATTCTCGGCCCATTTTTGTAAAAACTTTTTAGGTAAACAAAATAAATTTTATGTAAATATTTACCATTTAAATATGCATGGTTTTTTTCTATATTAAGTAGATTTATAAACAAGTACTTAAAAATTGAAAGAAAGTTAATATAAAAACCATTATTAAATGCCAGAAAAATATTGTAGTTTACTCCGCCAAGAAATTGGAGACATTCAAATTTTAAAAAGTTAGAAAGAAAGAAAAATTAAGCAGACCTATTTTAGATTCTTAAAAAATTATAATATTAAGTTTAAAAACAATAATTTGGATTTCAAATAAATTATGAAAAATATACATAAAGAATGTAAAAGTGTTCTTTTTAAAAATAATCCATTAATTCCCAGTTAATCCCTAATTTTAGAATCCTAAAATATGATTGAAGCTTTAAAATACCCATAAATAAATACTCAATAAGATTAAAAGCATTTTAGATACATTTTTGGGCTCGAAGATCTCGAATATTAATTTTTTGTACAGATATCATAAAAATCTTGTGTCTTTTGGGTTTAGGAACCATTTAAAATTAGGATTTTTACCAAAATTGCCTAAAACATTTCAGTTTTCAGATAGTTTTGATATAAAATTTCTTATAATTCTTTTAATCAGATAAAAGGCAAGAATGTTAATTCTTTAAATTTGCTATTCAACTACAACAAATTTAGGATATTGTTCAAAAGATTTCTCACATTTTTAACAATTGTTGTATAAAATACTTAAGCAATTAATATTAAAAACTAATTAATGATTGGATATAGTGTATATATTTATATATATTTTTGTTTCATTTATTATCCTGCGACTAGATAACAACAGATTTAAGTAGGTGTAATTATTCCTGACTGGAGCGACGATTGCGTCGACGGCGACATTGTACAAGCTCCTGGGCAATTTCCATATGTCGGCGTGGACGACAGCGCTCCAGAAACTCCAATAAAAAGTAGGCCACCGAAATGAAGAGAAGAAACCAGGCACCACAACGATAAACACCGCTCATCACCTCGCCCAGAGAGCGAGCAGGCTCATTGAGAACACGCCGATAGACCTTGACAGTGCGCTGGGCCACATCGTCCCAATTGTACAAGGTCTCGACAATCTCATTGCAGCGGTGTGGGCAAAGTACCGGCTCAATTTGGCTATCCTCATCGGCAGCAGTCACAGTGGCAGTAGCAGTGGAAGCAGCAGCGGCAGAGGCTGTAATTGTGGCAGTGGCTTGTATTTTCCTACGACGATGCTTGCCGCGGCTTTTGGTTGTCTCAGTTTCAGTTTTGGCTGGAATGTGACCATTGGAAAGGGACAAAGACAATGTGGTGTGAGTGCGCAGTCGTTCGATGGCCACCAAGACGGCAGCATGTATGGCATCAATGTCTGGTTCGACCAGCAGTATAAGGCTTTTGGGCAAGACTTCTGGTATGCCGCCAACGCTAGTGGAAACAACCTGTAGGCCACAGGCAGCGGCCTCTACAATTGCCATGCAGTAGGCCTCGGTCAGGGACGTATTTATAAATATATGGCCACGCACTAAAACGTCCCGAACTTTGGCATGTTCGACGGCACCCAAAATTTCCACACGATGCTGCATATTTGTTTTCTCGCGTATCTCCTCGAGTAAATCCCTTTTCGGGCCATCACCGACCACAATGAAATTCACATTTGCCGTATGCTTAAATCGCGGAATTACACCGGCCAGCAAATCGATGCCTTTTCGATAAACTAACCGCGAGGCCACAATAATATTGACTACAAAATAAAAAAGGTTTAAAATTGGAAATTCCTTTTAAAATTGTCCACTTACTGGTTCCGTTTGTGGGCCGCTGGCCAGGATCTGGTGTAAATAATGCCGTATCCACGGCATTCGGTATTACCGAAACGCGATCTTTGGCCACGCGAGCACGTAAAACTGTATTCTCCTTGCCAATGTGTGAAACGCAAATGCAATGATTCACCATACTCAGGCAAATTTCAAGCATTTTATTGGTTAAAGCAGCTGAAAGATCAGCAAAACCAAAGAGACTATGATCGGTGAAGACAGTCTGCAAAAAAATAAATAAAATTGATTAACTATAAGCCATAAATTGAAAGGAAAATTATACCAAATTTAACTAAATACATCAAAGACAAATGGAACTGAAATTAAACTAAAATTATATGATTTTATATGATTATCTTATATTAAATTTAATTAATAATAAAATAGACTCAGTCTATCTCTGTCTTTTCCCAGAAAATAAGGAATTGAATTAAATTAAAAAAGTGTAGGTATTCATTTAACAAAATTGAAAGTAATTTTCTATTTATTTCAATTTTGTTATTAATGAATTTAAAAATTCATTTTTATCATAAAATTAATTGAATTTATAAGAATAAAAAGGTTTTTTCCTAATAAAGAAACAAGTTTTGACCTCAAACGATTTATAGCCACATATATGAAAGTTATATATGTCCTATAAAATTCTAAAATTGTTTATTGCATTTTTCAAGATCTTTTTGTAGCATTGGCAACTAAATGAACTATTGAAATTTTGCTTAAAAGTCGGGCATGGTTTTTTACTATAAAACTTGTTTTCTATTCATGTTTAAAATTGGAAATTTTTTCTATTAAAATTCGTTGAATTTTTTTGTAGATTTTTTGCTCCCAAATTACTTGCTATATAAATTTCAATTGCCACTTACTTTCAGTCCCAGTAAGGTGCCCACAATTATGGCCTCATGGGCCAAGGCGCTAAACGCTGAATGGCCATGGACGACCTCGATGCGTTCCCTCAACAAAATGGAGCGTATTAGGGGCACATTGCAAACGGCTGTGGGTAAAATGCATTGATTGTAGGCCACTTTAACTGGGAGATAATAAACCTTTAAGCCCTCGGTCAAATAACGCACGCCACTGCAATTACCATAGGCATGGGTCAGCACAATGACCTGGAGAATAAACAAAAAATGTAATTTAATTTAAATACATTTGAATATATGCGAAATATTTCACCTGATGTCCATGGGCGAGGAGCATTTGGGCCAAATTGTAAATGTGCTCTTCGACGCCGCCAATGCTGGGATAGAAAAAGTCCGACACCATGCATATTCGCATGTTGCACAAAGATTGCAGCAGCGGCATTCACAGATCTTTGCACACATAACAAAAATAAATAAACAAACAAAAACCTAGAATATTTCTCAGTTTATATGCAATACATTTTCCTCTAGAATTTCAATTCTAGGTCAAAGGTATTCCGGCCAAGAAAGAAGAAGAATCGAAACAATCGATGAGTTGTCGATTTACAAGATTTTTTGGTTAAAAATAAATAAATTATTTTATTCTGCAGTAAATTTGGAAATTTGTTCAAAAAAATAAATTGTTTATTTAAACAAAAAACAAAAGGAAATATTTCAGCCAGCCCTGGTCAACAAGAACATCTGACTAAATGAACCACCAGAAGCAACTCTCAAGTTTTGATTAGTTCCATGCGGAACAACCCATCTCTACTCTACAGTGTATCCGTGTGTGGCGTAAGTGTGTGGCAGTGTGCGTGGAGAAAAATCATTTTTTTTATATTTTTTTTGTTAATTTTTTGCTTAATTTGGCGTTAAAAAAAAGGAGAAAAATGTAAAATGAAACAATTTCAAATCAATAGCAAATGTTGAATACTACATCAAATATACAACAACAATATAAATATATAATTGAAATGAAATTTGTGTGTGTGTGTGTGTGTGTAAATGGTTCAGAAACTGAAAGAAAAAAAAATGTGCCTAGAAAGCTAATAGCAATTAAAACAATAAGCACAAAATTTTTTTTGCAAGTTCAATGCACGAATAATATACATTTTGGTTATATTGTCATATCTCTGCAAATATATATGTATATACATATATATATATATATATATGTAGTTTCCTATATATACATATATATATATATTGCTGTTTATTTAAAGGTGTGTGTGTGTGCATGAGTGTACGTGAAATAAGAAATTGTGTGTTTTTTTTGGTTTTATTTATTTGCAAAACTTGATGAAAATACTTCAAGAATATTCCTGAACTTTTTATTAAATTATCAATAATAATAACAACAACAACAAGAATTTGTGTGTGTGTGTGTTTGTAGTAGTAGGTCGTGCAAACAATTTTTTTTGTATTTTAAACTGGGGAAGCGGCTTCGTCTGTGTCGTTCGAGTATATATGTATATATATATGTACAATACATATATATACATATATATATACATATGTATATATATGTACAATGTACATACAATGTCATTTTTTTGTTGTTATTTGTTGCTTTTTTGTTTTATAAAATTGTTTTATCAAAATTTTCAATTAAATTCTATATAAACAAACGCGTAGAAAGCTAAGAAATCTAGAAAACGAGCAAAACACACACATTTTGGCCAAGCCAAACAACAAAAAAAAAAAAAAATACAAAAAATAAAAATAAAACCAAAAAATAAAAATAAAATACAAAAAAAAATAAAACACACAAAAAACTAAAAAAAAAAAAACAAGACAAGAAAAGAAAAAAAATCACGCAGCAATCAGCAAGCGCGCAACGAAGGCGAAGCAGAAGAAGCAGAAAATAAGGAAAAAAAAAACTTGTTTGAAAGCAGCGCCGCCAGCAGCAGCGCGCAAGACGCTGCGCAAACGCAGACAGAGCAGAGCAGCAGAAGAAGAAGAGAAGAAGTAGCAGCAGCAGCAAAAATACAAAAAACAAAAAAAACAGTCAGTTCTTTCTGCTGATCTTGAATATTTTTGTTGTTGTTGTTGTTGGTGTTGCTTCTTTATTTGCCTTGGCAACACGTCACCACCAGCGAAATGGATGAAGATGGCAATCATTCGAATGATGATGAATCTGATGTGGATTTGTCAACAGTACAAGTGAATAATTTACCACCCGCCACCACAGCAGCCGCCCCCACAGCAACAGCAGCAGCAGCAACAACAACAACATCAGCGACAGCCACACAAACACGAACAGTTCGCTTCGATTATCGTCCAGCGTCGAGTGGATCAGCAGCAGCAGCGGCCAGTTCATCATCAGCTGGGACAACTTCGCCATTCCATGACTGGGACTTGAATTCGACGACGTCGACCACAGCAGCAACAGCACCAACCGCCAGCACCGCCACCGCCAGCAGCAGCGGCGCCAGCAGCAGCAACAACAATAACAACACACAAAACAATGTGGAGCCTAGTGGCAGTGGCAGTGGCAACAACACTTCCGGGGCAGCGGGAGCAGCAGATGGCAGTGGGGGGAGCAGTGCCAAGCCAAGTTTCTTTTTTGGTGCCTCCTCGTTCAGTTTGCGCAGTCGGAAGGAAGTGGCCGCTTTAATCAATACGGAATGTTGCCAGGGCAGCCCCACACCCGATTTGGATTCGATAATGGATACGTTATTTAATCCCGGCATACCCATTGATAATCCCGATAATATTGAATGGATACGTTGGTTAATCGCTGGCGGACGGACGCCCCAAGAGTTTGTCAAAATCGGTGAGTTATCAAAATCAAAACACAGATTTATCGATAAGTGCGAAAGCGAGTGAAAGAGAGCGAGAGAGAGAGAGCGAGCGAGCATCCTCAGCTGATCGCTGACAAAAAGTCGTTGCCCCTGAAAAAAAAAAATTATATATGTTTCCCTGTGTGTGTGTGTGTTTTAGGGCACAGTATGGCACGCAAGCAAGGTGCAAGCAGCGTGAATTTATATCTATTAGCCATTGCCATGGCAACAAAAAAAAAAAAAAAGAATGAATGAACGAACAACACACAAATGTATTTAGTTCATTTTTATGTACTTCCACTTTATCTATTGGCTTTGGGGTTGGGCCGCCGCACAGAGCTTAGTCTTGTCCCACTTGTCAGTGCTCTCCCTCTCTCTCTCTTTCATACGCATACCCGCATAAACACACGCACAATTGCATTAATGCCGCTACTGCTGCTCTGCTGCTGCCGCTGTCGCTGCACCTTGCGCGCTTGTCAGCTGTTTTGCCTTGCATAATTGTAATGCTTCCGCAGCAGCAGCAGCAGCAGCAGCATTCATATAAAATTGGCCTCTATGCGTGCGTATGTGTGTGAATTTCCTTTTCGTTTTCGCTGTGACTGGCACCCTTGTCACCATGTTCTACTTTTTTCTGTTTCTGTTCTTACAAATAAACAAAATCATTTCAAACCAATTGCTAAATTGCTAAAAATGAAAATGCTACGTGCCAGGCAAAAAAAAAAACAAGAAACATTTTCACATATGCAAGTCTCTCAGCTCGGCTCAACTCAGAGCCAGCATTTTTTATATATGCTGGAAGAAAAGTTTATTGACCGTCATTGTTGTTGATTTGACAATGTTGACACGCCAATGTTTCATGCGGTGGCTGCTGCTGCTGCTGCTGCACACGCACAGTGGGGCAATAAATAAGAAATCAATTTGCAATTTAAATTGAATTTGAATTAGAAACTTTTTTGAATTTGTTGAAAAGGGCTTTCATTTTTCATTCTAAAGACCAAAAACAACAGAAAATTTCTCGTTCTATAAAATAGAAAACATTCTATAAAACTTCAAAAGGTTTAACTTTTTTCCTAACATTCAAAAAATGTCGTTATTCTCAATAATCTAATTCTAATTCTGTTCTCTATAAAACAAGAACGCTCGAGAATACTTGAAAATTCTCCTTTGGAATTTAAATTGAATTTGAATTGGAAACTTACATGAATTAATAGAGGAAATTTCCTGCAGCCGAAAACGGCTTTTATTTTTCTGTGCTTTAATCGAAAATAATGAAATTAATTTTAATTATTCATTTCGAAAAAAAAGAACCTTTAATTTTTTTTAAACCTTGAAAAAAAAATGTTTCATTAGAAAAGCCTTTTTTTTTTTTGCTCTATGAAGCTCAAATTTTAGTCTCATCTTTAAAAAAAACCTCTAATTCTTTGCTCTATCAAAGTAAATCTTCTTTTGCTTGGAAAAGAAACTAAAAAATATACATGGCCTCTTTTTCTTTACTCGCATTCAATAATAATTTATTTGCAATTAATAAGTTGTTAGTAAATGAATCATAAACCAGAGAGAAATCATTTGCATGTGTGTGTGTATTTTTTGTTTTTTTTTTTGACCAGAACATTCCAATTATTTGTCACTGTGCCAAACGAATGAACAAGTTTTATTTTTTGGGTGTTGCTGCTGCTGCTACTTCTGAATGCAGTCGCAATTTTGTCATCATCAACAACTTATTATTCTACTTTTTTTTTTTTCTTAATTACTAAAATATCACCTTATATACTTATTTGTATTTTTTTTGTGTTTTCTGGCCCCCGCCTAAGCCAAATAAAGTTCACACATAGGCGATTTCACCACAGCATGGTGCCAAAAGAGAGTCACACATAGAGAGAAAGAGAGAGAAACTCTTTGGCCATGAGCAATTAATGTAGCCGATCGACTGGTTGCCTGGCAGTTGATGTCAATCAATTTGTAGTTGTTGTTGTTGTTGATTTTCTTCCGCATTTGGTTTGACCTTTTTTTTTTTCTATTTTTCTTTCTTTCTCTTTGTGATTTGCCAGGGCGGCACATTCATACACACATACACATACCCACCACTGTATCAAGGTCAGCATTGCCACCTGTTTAGCCCACTTGAAATGTCGCCGGTGTTGCCCGCCCAAATCAAAGACAAGTCACGCAATAAAAAGAAAAGAAAAAAAAACAGCAGCACATTTTATGAGTACATCAATTTATTTTAGGAATTTAATCAAATCAATATTAGACCCATAAGCTAAACAAGACTCGCTTTCTCTCTCTCTCTCTCTCTCTCTTTCTCTGTTAAATTGCCTAGATTGAATATTTAATTTAATATACATTTTTGTATACAAGTTGAAAGAGGGCATTTAACAGGTTATTTTTAGGTTACATTTGTTTTTTTTTTTCTTTAATTTAACGGACTTGACTTATAGATTGGATTCCACATCCTTCAAGCCTTGAAACGAGTTTTTAAAATTTATTATTTCCGGTTCTATTGAAATTACTGAAGATTCAAGCTAAAAAAAAGCTAAATTACTGAATTTGGTTCCATTGATTACTTTCATTTTTAAAGATTAATGCAAAGATTAAAAAATCTAGAAAGATCTTTGGTTAGTTGAAATAAGAAATCTAAAAACCAAAATGTATTAATATTAAATTGGTATCTTAAGTTATTGATTTAAAAAGTCATAAAGCTGAGTTTCAGATGATTCTAGACTCAAAAACTATATTAATTAGACTTAAAAAAAAGGTTCTGCCTGGAATTATTCAATTTCTTTATTAGAAACTTAAATAGTCTTAAATTTCAATAGTCTAAGTCTCCCGAAACCGAATTAAGAAATCTATGACTGGATAGTTCAAGATCTTGATTAGAAAATGACACAAATCGATTAAAAAAGTCTCATAGGCTTTTATAAGAAATTATAGAACTAGCTAAGAATTTGCTTTAAATATCTTTGATTTTAAATTAATCTTTCATTTTTCGTAGTCGAAACTGTTGATTGGAAAATCGTAAAGCTGTGTTAGACTTTAGAAAGACTCTTTAAAATAAAATTGAGGAATCTGGAAACCCGTAAAATCTTAAATAGTTCTTGAATTCTCGCTCTCTTCATTTTAATTAAATTTAACTTAATGTTTTTCTTTTGTTTCTTCCAGTTCGTAGCTATGATAATCATGCTAAATGCGGCCTTGTCTGGGTGCCACACGTTGTGGCATATCGCTGCCGCACTTGCGGCATTTCACCTTGCATGTCGATATGCCGAGACTGTTTCAAGAAGGGCAATCACACGAACCATGACTTTAATATGTTTCTCTCCCAGGCTGGCGGGGCCTGTGACTGCGGCGATACGTCGGTGATGAAGGCTGAAGGATTCTGCAGTGATCATGGCATTAATAATCGTGTCAATCGTGATCCAGTGCCCAATAATTTATTGGCCGTGGCCGAGGCCATAATGCCCAAGTTATTGTTTCGTTTGTTGCAACATTTTCGGGAGCACAGCGATGCGCCGCTGCAGAGTCATGCCCAGACTTCGTATTCGTGCGAGGAGTTTGCCAATATGCTGATCGATCTGAATAATATGGGTGAAATCATGCGCAAGGTGATGACACGAACATTGATTAATCCCGAGGTGTATTCGTATTTTATGGAGGCGCCCTGTCAGGATACGCGCAACGGACGCTTTCTCAAGGCCAATCGTGAGAAATACGAGGATGCTGTCAATCGCTTTCCCAATCCAGAGCCACCGGATGAGTACAGGGATTTGCCAGCGTTGGGCGAGAAATTAGTACATACAACACTTTTAGAGGAATTTATATTTTGGACATTTAAATTTGAGTTTCCACAGACATTGGTCTGTTTTCTGCTCAATATGTTGCCCGATCAGGATTATAAGGTAAAAAAAGAAAAAAAAAACAACTAATTGATTTAATTGAAAACCATTTAAATTAATATAATTCTTATTTATTGCAGGAACATTTGACCCGCACATTTGTTATGCATTACAGTCGAATTCCCTCGGTGCTGGAAATGTCTCGGGATCCTGATACATTGAGTAATCGTGTGGTTCATATGAGTGTACAATTATTCTCAAATGAGAGTCTGGCCCTTAAAATGGTTAATGAATTATCTCTGCTTCATGTAATGATCATTAGTCTCAAATTGATGATGTCGAAAATACTTATACAAAATACTTTGCATGGTAAATTTATAACTATTATAATTTATTATCTATTATAATTTTTAATTGTTAATCGTTTTCTTTATTTATAGATCCTGCCAAAAATTTCCATTTTGTCATAGACTGCACACGACAAGTGATGAAAGATCATTGCTATTGGCCACTTGTCTCCGATTTCAATAATGTTTTATCGCATGAATCTGTGGCCTTGGTTTTCCTGCGCGATGATAATCTCATTGATATGTGGTTTCAATTCTTGCAAATGCTTCAGGGCATGAATGTTAATTTACGTGAAACGGCCTCTCATGTCGAATTCGAGCCAAATTCATATTATGCCGCCTTCTCCTGTGAATTGGAGGCCAGTGCCTATCCCATGTGGTCCATTATTTCGCATCTACAGGATGGCACACATGCCCATTTGGCCAAGAAGATAATTAATTATTGTGTCAACACTTTGCATGAATGGCTCGACTCAATTTATTTTATGGAACCAAAACTCTCACTGGTAAGTCACTAAATTTATAATTTATGTCAAATTATAATAAATTTCTCTCTATTTGCTTTTCCAGGAGGAAATGATGCAGGCCTCATTTCACTTCCCATTGCATCGCTATTTGGCCGCATTCGTTTGTCAGGCCGTCACCAAAATGGGCATGAGCCTCAGCGAGGTTTTACCCTCTCGACCATATTTATTGCCCTTGCTAATGATACATCCGTTGCGAGTTCAGGTGAGTAGTAATAATCAATTTTAACAACAGTTGTTCTTTGTTTAGTGTGACAAATTGGGTTATTTGATTAGTTATTTGCTTTAGGGGGCAGTTAACATTTTACGGGATTTACTTAAAAACTGAAGAATAGAAACAGTTGTTCTTTGTTCTCTTTTAGCTAAAAAAAGAAAATAAATAATTGCTAAATGACCAAGAAAACCAAAAGTAATTAACTAAAATGGCAAAAGTCAAATTAAAATTTATTTAATCTATAACTGAAACTATAACTTGATAAAGATTAAATTCTTTTAGTTTCATTTATAAAGTCTCTTCTTTAATTGTTGAGCTAAAATTATGTGGCAATTTCTGTTATTAATTAATGATATAATTCTCTATTTGAGAATCTTTCTTTTTTTTTTAAAGCTCTAAAAAAAAGTTTATAAATTTCTGATTATTTTTAAAGCAATCTTAAAGCAATTTTCCATCTGTCTATATTCTGGTCAATTTATTGCAATAGCTTAAAAATTCAATTTTATACAATTTCAACTACAAAATTGGTATAAAAAATATATAATAAATTTGTTATTATCTTTTGATACTTTTTAAAAGCCTGAAAAGGGTTTTTTATGCCAAATAAAAATCGCCATAAATGACTGAATTATCTTCTCCTATATTCCCGTTTTTTTAAAGATTTATATATAAATTAATATTAAAAAAAGAAAGTACATAAAAAAGGTTTCCGTTGCAATTTTCAATAGCAAGTTTCTTTGAGAATTCGATACAAATTCTAGGTAATTTTTACCGCAACTAAACGTAAAAATTAACATACTTTTTGAGTGATATAGAAATTCAGGAAAAACAGATTTAAAAGTAAAGAAATTGCCTTTATTTTATTTTGTAATTCGTATATTTTTTTTTATATCTCAAAGAAAAATTGTGAGCTTTTTTAAAGTCAATTGTTGTTTGCAAAAATCTTCAAATATTTCTGAATAAATCCCACATTTCTTCTCCGAATTTCCATAGTTTTTTTCTAGCTGTTTTTAATTTTAATTAGCAGATTTGTTTATTTTGTTTAGAATTTGATTTCAATCCGCTTTAAAAGCAATTTAAATTACTTGGAAATTCGATTCCAGAAAACATTTGGTTTTCTGCCATAATATCGAATATCCTCTTATCTTTTTTTTTGGAAAATAAACAAATTGCTTTGAATTTGATTCTATCAATTAAAATTGGTAGAATATTTTTATTAATTATTTCAATTATTAACTATTTTAGGTATTTTTGTTTTTGTTTCATATACAATTTCGTTTTCTCTCTCTCTCTCTCTCTATTTCCCTCTTGCTTTAAATGTTTCTTTTTAACTCATTTATTTCCACAATTTTGTTCTGGCTTTGTTTATGGCTTAAGTTTTTGAATACTTTTTCATTTTATTAAGTATTGTTTTTTTTTTTTTTTTTTTTTTTTTTTGGATACTAAAAGTTATACAAAACAAATTATATATATAATAATTGTTGTTGCTGCTGTATTTTTTTTTTTCGGTTGTTTTATACTATAAAGAAAAAGCTATAAAATGGAATTACCAAAATAAATTTGGTAAATTTAGTTTACTTTCTTTAGCACCTGAACGTGTGGTGTAAAATCATAAGTCATTATTTTTGGTGCCACAAAGCCACCAAAGCCCTGGCGTCCCTTGTAATAAATGCCAACGCCCGAAAGAGGCACGGGTGGATTTGAAACGACATCCTGTATATCGACAAAGGGCACTGTGGTCTGGGCGGCATCCTTATCGAGTCCAGTGTTGGTAAAATCAATGCATTGATTGTGCTTAGACATGGGCAGAGCCTTGACAATCGAACGCGTGGAGACATCCACATTATTCAGTTGTAATTTCTGTCTACGCTGGCCATTTGCACCGCTGCTCACATCACCGCTGTCATGAGACTTCCAGAAGCTTTCCGAATTCTCGAGTAAACCTGTTTTGAAGTTAATTTCACTGAAACGTGCCTCCAAATTCAAATGAACACCGCCCACAATACGGAAACGTACGCCGGTGACCACAAAGCTATTATCATCCGTATTTATATCATCCAGATCGATAGTGCGACTCGAATAATTCATGACATGATAGTCGTGTCCCTTGGTAACGCCACGATCATAGATATTATACGCTTCGACAGGTTTCCACTGCAGGGTGGTATGATTTATCGAGCCCCGTGGCAATAGGGAACCCTCCTGGATTTGCAAAAAGAAAATGCGATTTTTTTTCACAAATCTGAGACCGGTGACAACCCTGAAATTATAGATAGAAAGTTAGATCGTCTTAATAGACTTCTTTTAGTATTATTTACTCACATATTCTCTTTGGTATTTGAGGTAACCTCACGCAAATTAAAGAAACGATCCGATTTGAGTCCCTGCTCATCGCACAAGCAGAAACAATAGCTGCAATGCCAGAATAGATAACGCCACCAGGAGTCGACTTTCGTAGTGCCACGAGCACATTTACCATTAAGTTTCTGGCCCAAAATTCGTCCGTTCTCATACTCGATATAATCATAGCGACGTGTACTGGTCAAAGCCGAAGGACATACCCACATATCCGAGTCGACAAATTCGCAATTGTATAAATTACCATTGCATTTGGCCTGGCGGGCACAGAACTTCTCCTTGAAGCAAGTATGCGATTGGGTGCGTTGATAGTAATTGCAAGTCTCACGGCAAGTCTCCTCATTATTCAAATCGACTTCATTCTCCACATAGCCTTGCAATAAACGTGTAACCTCTTCATAGGTTTCACCCTGGATATATTTGTCAGGATCACAGCGCCATAGAATGCGATCTGCTCGACGCATTACCTCCTTAAGTAATTTCAAAGTGCGCTCTGTGCGCTTCTCATAATCCAAACGCATCAGTTCAGCCTCTTCGGTGAAATTGCCTTTGCCATAAATGCGCAACATCATCCATGAAAATTCCATCATTGTATAACCTTTCAATTCGGTTAATGCAATATCAGCATAAAGTGAATAAACAAATTGTTGTGGCGATTGTTGTGTATGACAGATTTGATCCTTGGAAACCTATAAAAACAAAAAAAAATATATATATTCAACAAAAAATGTAAAAAAGATGTGAAATTTGAGATATTAAAAGTCTGGTTAGAAACATTTCCGTTGATAAGGCTTGAAAATGTGTAATTTGAGTAATTATTTGTTTTTTTTTTCTTGTGTTTGTTTTCGTTTTTTGAGCTTATCTGACATGAAATCACAACAGCCTCCCCAACTAACCATAAAAGCTCGGTAATATAACGTTTGTTTGACCATTGTTTGTTCAATATCCTGAAATATGCGGGGCATCGAAAAAGTCTTATCATTTTTGAGTACAGCCTCGGCGACATCTAAAACGGCGCGTTCCTCCAAATCATTGCTAGTATCTGGTTTCATCATAATATTCTGTCAATATTGTATATATTATTAAGTATATAAAATATATAATAGATGCAATTTTGATATAGAACCTTATAGAAATCGAATAAACCAGATATTTGTAATAGATCACGTTCCAAAATGCTCCATTCATAGTGTGTTAAAATATCATAGCGTGACATTTCCAAAGTTTGCCGCATTATTGGTTTGTTTATAAAGTTACGATGCGAATCATATACTTTACGTATAAGAGCCTCTCGATTATTGTTATTAATATTATTATCATTGTTGTTAATTGTCTTGCTTAGATAATTCCAAAGGGCTTTTTCCAAACCGATATATTCAGAGCGCAGTGCATCCACTTCCAATTGACGATGATGGCGTTGATAGCCGCCAAGATTCTCTCCACTTGCACTGCTGGCGCTGGCCAATGTTGCCAGCATTAAAAGTATTTTCAAGCAGAATTTCTGCTGCCCCATAATTGCGTTTTTTTTTTCTTTTGTATTTGATTCTTATTCGCCACTCACGTCCGTTGCTGTAAAATGCACAACACACACAACAATTGAAAAAAATTTAGTTTTCGTGTTGGCTTTTTGCGATTTACTTTAATTTGCTTTTTTTCTGATTGTTTTATATATATATGTATGTATATATTCACTCGTGAGTATATTTATTTTTTATTTTTTTTATTTAACCGCTCAGTGCTATGCTGCTTACTGACCACCACTGCTGACTTTCGTGTTGTGTTTGCAAGCAAGCAAAGGCAAGGGGCTTTTTTAAAACCGCCAACATCCAAATCCAACTCGCTCGCTCTCACTCACACACACAAACATGTATAGACACTCGTGCTGGCTCGCTTGCTCGTTTTTGAGCCACGGCCGAACATTGAACGCTGAAACGAGGAGCGTAAAATAAACACACACACAAACAGAGACGACAACTCAAGTGTTTGTAATTGAGAATATTTGTTTGTGTGTGGGGGGTATTTATATATGTATATAAACACAAGTGTGATTTGAGCGCGCCGCAATCAATGCGTCATTGAGCTGCTGCCGTTGCTTTTCAATTTTGCAATATAGACGAATGCATTGATTCAAATGTTGTATTTGTGTGTTTGCTCACAGGTAATAAATATAATCAGCTGTTTTTTCAAGTTGTTGCATTTCCTGTTGTATCGATAACAAACAATCGATGGTGATCGTTATGACGTCACATTAAGCATCGTTTCAGTTTCACCTTCGCCACAAGACAGGTGGCGTATGCCAACTGTCGCCGCTCTCTCTTACTCATCTTACTCAATGTGCTACTTAAGCATTCTTCTTCTTCTTCTCCACCCACCTACCACTTTCTTTTAAAACAAACAAACGAACACAAAGGCAACTCTGTTATACTCTTCTTTTCTCTTGCTCGCTAGAATACTGCATTGTGTACATTTTTTTTTGTTTGTCGTTTGTTTACCCAGCAGACCTTTGACCTCAGCGCTGCGCTGCTACTGCAGGAAATTTCTGCACATTTATTTTTGTTTGTTTACCAATGGGAGACAGACAGAGAAGAAGAGAGCATAAAGATGATGATGACGATGACTAATCCAACTTAAATTTGTGTCTTTTTGATTAGCCTGATTTCTTTTTTTTTTTTGATTCCGGGAATACAAGTTTAAAAAAAATGAGCATATGTGATTCATTGTCAGGAAATGTGAATATATCAAAGCGAAAGATCATTTTATTAGTATTATTATTTACCTCATAGTTGTGAGCCAGTTGTGACAATAAATTGCTGTTTGTTGTATTCTGATGATCATCGCTGCTACCCAGCAATGTTAAGTGCAATCGATCCATTTGATGATGCACCGAATATGGATTTGGTGACACAGTCCACTCAGCAAATTGTATTAATGTGGACATTTCCAGTTTGTCCTTGCGGGACTCATAGTTTTCCATTTGCTGATAACGTGATGTGATTATATTCATTGTATCGGTAATATCTTTCATTTTCGATATTAACGGTACATTGGTGCTAATATAATCATTTATCGATTCAATGGCCCATGAAGTATATTGAGAGTGCTAAAAAGGAGGAAAGTATTTCAAGAAAGAGTATTTTCAAGTCGACTCCCTCTTACCTTTTCTTCGGTTTGATCAATTTGTCGTGTGACTTCTTTGAGTCGCTGCAAAACTTTTCTTTGTTTCTCTCGCATCAAGGGGAATTCTATTTTGGCTGCCAGTGGCGAGGATTGTACAATATCCCAGGCTTTTAATACACCCGTTGTAACCTCCTTGACCACATGGATAATGTCCAGGACATCTTCAATGACTGCCTCGGTGGGTTTAATTTGTTGTCCCATAACCAGCAGAAACAGCATCATTAAAATCATTGTTCTTGTTGTTTGTTTATTTTTCTTTTGTTGTTGCTGTTGTTGCTTTGAGTGCATTTTTTGTTTTTCGCCTGCGCTTGCGCGTGTGTGCAATTTTATTTGAAAATATATATTAAAGATATAAAGAAACAAACGAAAAAACAAAAACTAAAAACACCGTTTCGGCTCAGCGGCTGTCTACACACATACACACACGCAACGCAACCGCGTCTGTTGAAAATCAAAACGTGAATGCGACACAAACTCAGAGACAACAGAGAAGAGAGTTGACTTTATGTCGCTGCTTTTATGCTGGTGCTGCTGCGCTATTGCACACACACACGCACATTTACCCTCTTTTAATTTGTCTCTTCTCGTGTCTATGATTAATCAGGGATGATGATAATAATAATAAAAAGTCGGCAAGATTTTCAAATCCAATTGATATTAGGGTTAAAGCCTCTCTTTTTATAACAAAGTGAGCGAGATAGAGAGAGAGAGCAAAAGTGTGCATTTGTTGTTTTTTTTTTCTTGGATTTCTTAATTTACTCTCCACACACGCCGCTCTCTCGCACACACATAATGAGACATTCATATGCTTTTGTTGTGCTCTCTTTTTCTGCTTTGTGGCCTTTGTCTTGTGTTTCGGTTTTACAGTTTCTTTTTTTTTTGCTTTGGATTTTTTTTCGGTCGCTGGACAAAGTTAGAGTTTCTGTCATTGCTATTTCTATAAGAGCGAGTGAGTGAGCCTGATTGCGTTTTTATACACATAAATAGAATGAATATGAATAGTACAAGAGTTGCCACTTGGTTGAAATCATACAAATTATGTTTTTTGAGAGGGGGAAAAACATTTTTCAATTCTTGTTTTGCTTATCACCAAAGTGGTTGGGTCATTAATCCCTCAAAACGGACATTTGATAATGTGCTTTGAGAATCAGTAATTTAACACACAAAAAAATAAGAAAATTGAGCTTTTGAAACCTTGGGGAAATGTTTATTTTATGTGTTGAATTGGACTCGGTTTGGAGTCTTTATTTTTGTTCTGCTAAGAATAAAATTCTCAATAATTTCCAACCTTGTTTTAATTTATTTTTTGTCTAGAATAAAATTCTTAGGAATTGAGAAATAAAAAAAATGGCGAGCAACCAAAATAACAGGGAAATAAACGACTCTCTCAAGTATTTCATTCGTATAATTTTCGTCTCTTTCTTTTTTCAGAGTTTCTTCTATGAAATTTTGGCTGGCAAATGGGTGCGCAATGGTTTGCAAATTAAAGGTCAAGCGATGACCTATATCCAGGCGAATTTTTGCAATTCCATGGCCGATATGGATTTATTCTTTTTACAAATTTGTGCTACAAATTTGCCGCAATATTTTTTCCTTAAGAATACAATTGATTTATTTGATGTAGGCCAATGGCTGGAAACGGCACCATTGAAGCAGCCACAAAAAGCGGAACAATCATCGATGCTGGAGGGATTTCTCACATTCCTGGCCACTCTGGTGACCAGTCGCACGAATTTGGGCAATGACGAGGCCACACAGTGTATAATCGAGATTAGTGCGCTGTTGGCTACGGAAAATAAAACACATTCACAGTTATTGGAATTAATGCCCGAAAGATCGGGTAATGTGCATACCAAGAATTTTGAGACGTTCCTAAAGAAATTATCTGTGTATAAGGCGCCCTCGTCGGGGTCTGAGAATCTGGAACAGGGTCTATTTACACCGATCGATGAGGTGTGGGAGAAATATTATGATCCCCTGCATGTCCTGCTGAGAGCCGTGCATAGACGTGATTTTCAATCGTCGCTAGATCGTTTTACCAATTATGTTAAGACTAAGAATAAAATGCCAGCGAGTGGCAATTTGTGGCCACCATTCCGACTGCCATTGGCGGTCAGTTCATCGTTTAGTGATCCCTGCCGTATACTCAATTCACGTGTCTTCCATTCAACGATATTGTCGATATTCTTCCGGGCCGTACACACACGCGATGTATCCGAACATTTGCTGGCCCTGGCCGTATTTCTTTTAGAAATTGCGGTCGAAACGAATGATGATATCAATCAAACCGGCGAGAAACCAGCAGTCATGGTCGAATTTGGTGAACCAAAGATGAAATCAGGCTATCATTATGGCAATCGCAGAGAGCCACCCAATTTATTCCAATGCTATCCCACAGATAATCTCAGTTGTAATTTAAGGCATTTGGTAACGAAAGTGTCGCTAAAATCACGTGATCCTCAGGTGACTACATCTAGCTATCGATCTAATCCTTTTTACTCAGATTTAGATGTTGAATTTGATATGGAAAATGAGACAGAATCGGCTATGCGGATGATACGTGACTCGTATAATCCGGATGATTATGATGATGCCACCGGTGGGGCTGTGGCTGGGGCCATGAGCATAACAAGGACACGAAACTTATCTCAGGCCCTTGTGCCGTTACGGGCGCAGGGCATGGAGGTGGCGTTGCCACCCGATTTATCGGTAGTGGCCGAAACTGGCGTGGTTATACGACAGGATAGCCACGATGATGATTTATTGCGTGATAATGACAATGCCATGGATATGAGTCCCATGGCCCTGGACTTTCATTTCCCATTGCAGCAGATCACATTGCCGGAGAGCGGCATGGAGGTGGCCATACGCCGGGATTTGCTATTGGCCGAAACAAACAATGGTAATAATAATAATGGTGGTAATAATAATGTCACTAATGAAACCGTAGCCCAACGGCCACCAAATGAAATGTTCTCACCTGTTACGCCCACAGGTAGCGGCATGTTGCTGCCCTTTCAGCGTGTACAGCCCGTGGCTGTCCCCAGTAGCAATAATATGGATATTGTGCCCTCGAATGCTCTCGGTGGTGGTAGCTTTTCGGGTAATCAGCGTGGCAGGCGTGTCAATTTTGATACGAGCGGTCGCAAGCGTTCCGTGGACATGGCCATTGGTTGTAACAAAGATGAGCTATTTATGGATGAAAGCATTTTGTCCTTGCTATTGAAATTGCACTCACAATTGAGTGGCACCTTGGATAGTTTCTCCTTAAGCGATGGCGAGGATCAATCAACTGCAGCAGCTTCAACAACAACAACAACGGGTGATCAAACTGAAGCCATGGAAGTGGACTTTAATGAGGCAAGCACTTCGTCTGCTGCCGCCAGTTCGAGTAGTGTGACAATTTGTGAGAATTCGACAGCTTTGGCGGAGCGTGGTAAACGCAATTATAAGAATATTCATGTATCCAATTCGCGTATTGGAGATGGTCCATTTTTTATTGGCAATTTGCTGCGTAAAATAGCCAAACGGGATGATCAGTGTGCCCAGAGTATTGAGGATATACGCGGTCGTTTGTGGCCCAATCAACGGGAAATGCAGGCCGAGGCCAAGGCTCGGGAGACCAAGGAGAAGGAGGAGCGCCGGAAGAAGGCCCGGGAACGTCAACAGAAAATGATGCAAGACTTTGCCAATAAACAGAAACAGTTTATGCAATCGGCCGCTGCGGCCGTTAATAATATGGACTATGGCCTGGAAGATGAGGACGAGGAGGAAATGTATGAGGAGCAACCGCGAGAGAAAGAATATGACTGCATTATTTGTAATTGTACAACGCCCAGCACTGAAACAAATCCCATAGGTTTGGTCGTCCTAGTCGAGTCCAGCGGCATTGTGGGTCATCGTCGGCGCATTGCCGAAAGATTGCCCTTGCCATTGACCCAGGAGGATGAGGAGCGTTTGGCACATACCACGCGTCTGGCCACGGAATTTGGCCGTCGTACTGATTTGCTTAGTCTGAAATTTGGTGAGGAATCCTGGTACCTGTCCAATAATATGGCATATGATAATGGTGTCCATGTCCAATCCTGTGGCCATCATGTCCATTTAAGTTGCCTCGAAGCCTATCTAAAAACCTTATATACGGCCCAAAGGCAACCCGTACAGGATCGCGGCGAATTCTATTGCCCCGTTTGCCGGCAATTGTCCAATTCGGTGCTGCCACTCAGTCCACAGCTGGAGAGGCCCATGCATTTGGTGCGTTCGGGCAATCAACCCTTTGAACAGCTTGTTAGTGATTTAACCGATCTAATCAAGGAGAATGAAACTATACCGGTAAATATATATATAACATTTACACTGTCCAGCAAAAGTTGAAGACCCAAGAAAATAGAGGGAAATTGCTTAGTAAAAAAACCTCGAATGATAAAGCAATTCTGACCAAAATCCCTTAGAAAAGCTGAGTCTGATATATGAGCTTACATTATTAAACAAAAATACCTTCATTCTTTATATTTTAATAAATTCTTCAAAACAGAACCTAAAATTTATGAAAAATCATTTAAAATCATACTTAAATCTATAAATATAAAGAAAGATACAAGAAATTGGTGGAGTTTCTTAGGTGTTCTTAAACTTTTGCATATATACACTTTTTCCATATAATATTAATGTTTTAAAATGTAATTTCAGCAACCCACGAAATTAACCGAAGCCATGGGACATGCCATGGAGGTAATGACAAATATTGCCCAGCGCAAGGTGAAATGTACTTCAATTACTTTCCGTAAATTATTCATATTTGTTACCTCAATTGCGCGTACAAATTTGGAGGCGGAAATTATACAACGCGGTGGATCATTGTGCTCCAATAATGCCACACGTTATAAGCCAAAGAGGGATTGTATTGTACCATTGTTGCATGTGTTATCGGTGCATGTACGCGTCCTGGTTGAATGGCCATTATGGAGTTCATGGGCCTCGTTGGCTGGTATGCCTGTCAAGGATACAGAACCATTGCCGGCGCATTGTCTGGAGTTGATACCTAGTCTATTGGCAGATCCCATTGCATTGCTGCTCAAGTTTATATTGCTGGCACCGCTGCATTTGGATCAAGGTATAAAATGAGTAAATTACAATCTGATTCACTTTTTAAAGCTTTAATTTCTCTTTTAGACTATTTCACTTGCATGGTAAAAGTGATGTATAATTTGTTATATTATCAAATTGTTGTGCAACTTTGTGTGACGCTTACCGATCTCGAATGTGATCATATTTTAACCAAATATGGTGACACTGAGCCTGCCGCAGGAGGAGAAGGAGGAGGAGCAACTGCCACAGCTGGCGACAGTAGACGTAGCAGTTCGGGCCGTTTTAATGCCCAGCAAAGCAGCATGTCGCAATTGGGCAAGGCCATGGCCTTGGTTTTGAATGAGACAAATCGTTTGGCCCATTTAAGACGTGACAGCATAGCTGCCACATCCACAGATGCAGCAGCCAGTCAACCCTCAACTAGTTCGGCAGCTGCGGCCGCTACGGAAAGTGCTGCTGCTGCTGCTACGACAGCCAAGTCAGATCAAGTCGAGGTTAATCTCAAGTCTATGGAACTGCAATTGCAGTCATTATGTTTGCCATTTTTGCGGATTGCAGCGTTGTTGCGTCAGCATTTGTATCGTCATGAAATGCCAGATATATCGGCACCTGGTCTGGAATTTGTACGTCTTGTTTATTATTTGGAATTGGTCACCGACTCCATGGATTGGGATCGTTTTAATGCTTCCAAAGGCTTATGCTTTATACCTGGCACTGAACAAACCTTACCACAATTTTGGTGTAAACAGCTAATGGATGTACGTCCGCCCACGGACACCATACGGGAATTGGTGCTCATCAATCAGCATTCGTTGTGGCAGCAGCCAAGACTTTTGGAGTTGCCACGCGAATACGAACGTCTCTTTACGGTAAGTCAATGAAAATGAATCAATGAATTAATATTTATGTTATTTACTTTTTTGTTTGCATTATCTTTAGTACTACCATGAACTTCCCTGTCTTAATTGCTACAAGGTGCCCAAAGAGAGTTCAATTTGTTTATTGTGCGGCACAATTGTGTGCCTCAAACAGAATTGCTGTGCCGAAAATGAATGCTGTGAGGCAGTCAGAGTAAGTTTAATTCAACTTTTCATTTATTTCTTTAATTTTTAACTTGTTTATTTCATTTTAGCATACCTTATCCTGTGGCGGTGGAATTGGCATCTTTCTGGTGGTCACATCCACATATATCATTGTCATACGAGGACGTCGCGCCTGTCTTTGGGGCTCTCTCTATTTGGATGACTTTGATGAAGAGGATCGTGATCTCAAGTAAGATATTTTTTTGTTTTTTTGTTTTTAAATTTATGATTATTTATTTTTCTTAATTATTCTTTTTAGACGCGGCAAGCCACTCTATTTGAGTCAGGATCGTTTCAATTTACTTGAATCCCAATGGCTATCACATAAATTTGCCCATACGAAACACACTTGGGTATTCCATCGTGATCTCTTGTGAAATATGGAAGATTTATTGCGTAGTATTCAAGAGTTGGTTGGCCAAATATAAACAAAAACAAATACACACACTACAACTGATCCTGAGATTTGGATTAGAATCTAATTTATATATTATATATATATAAATATATATGTATGCTCTCGATAGAAACAGCAATAATATTGGGAGTATCAGCACAATTTACACACACACACACACACAACACTCTATTTTCTGTTTGGAATAATTTAAACTAAATTAATTTACACACACACAACACACACAGAGCATTCTTTCCAACGTTTGTTTATGTTCCCTATATTATATATACATATATATATATCTATATATCTTTGTTAAATCATTTAGGCCCCTTTAAATTTATGTTATTGAAATTTCTAGTTGAGCAGGGAATAACTCGAATTTCTCTCTCAAAAAATTTAACAACAATTTACAAAGAAAACGAAACGAAAAACAAAAAATATGAAGAAAAAGATAAATTTAATTGTGCAAACACAACAACAGCAGAAATAGTGATATATTTAAATATATGCAAAAAATAACCATAAAAATATATAAAAATAAAGAAAACTGCGTATATATTGTAAAATTGCTAGCAAAAAAAAAAATGTACATTTCCACAAAAGAAAAACAAAAATAATTAAGAGTTTAAGAGATGCAAACAAACACACACACACACACAAACATACACACACTGTACATTATAATTACAATGCAATCGAACAACAACAAGAATTGCAATAAATAAAAGAAAAAACAATTATTAACAATGATGATATTAAATAAATAAATAATAAAAATCAAACTGTATAAATATTTATGAATGTGTAGATGGAAAAAAAAACACTTTGGAACTCTATGAAAATAAAAAAACAATAAAATTTAGATGAAATATTAGCAATTATTCCAATTAAAATTCTAACAGTTGAATTTCTTTTTGTATTTTTTTTTTTTTTTTTTTTTTTGTGAAGAAGAAGAAATAAGAAATGAAAAGCGAATTGTGAATAAGAGTAGTAATTGAATAATAATGTTTATATATTTGAGGTAATAAGTTAGTCACCGAAAGTAAAATATTGAAAGGAAATTAAATTGTTATTAGAGTAAACAATAAAAAAAAAATCGCTACGTTTGCAAGTTGATTTATATATTTTGTTTTCCTTAATTTTTAAGCTAAAATGTACTGAAAATAAACATAATAGAAAACAAAACAACAAAAAAATAAAATAAAATATGTAGAAAACACAGAGAATGGAAGGTTTCAGGACAAAAGAGAAATATACATTTTCTTTTTTATTTAAATTAATATTTTTTTATTTTATGTTAACATTGCGCAACTATATAAAATTCTTTGTATTTCCATCTGCTGAAAACAATATAAAATTTAACAATAAGCTTTAGTTTTGAAAATAAAATAAATTGATTAATTAAATAGTCTGTACATCTAATAATGGGCAAAAGAGGTATATATTATTATCCAATTTTGTACCAAATTTGGTTTGACATTTCAGCGAAATTGTTTAAAAATTGTGGGAGATATAAATGTCTTTTTTTTTAAATTACAGGAAATCCATAACAAAGTTGGCGCTTCTTTATCTGTGACAAGGCTTGATTGACTCGAGTGTGGCAAATTAAGCAAGAAAAAAATAAAAGAAACCAAAAGATTTCTACTAGAGAATTGCTTGATTATTTTAAAAGATCTTGTTCCATTTTGATTTGCACAACTTTAAAATAGAATAATAAAACTGATTGATGCTTCAAAAAAAAGGTGCAAAGACTCATTGGATTGTGTAAAAATGCCTATCAAAGTTTTTAAAATTTAAATGATTTCTTAGGGGAACCAAAAAAAAAATATTTAAAAATATATACCTATATTTTCAGATCTCTTTACTATTTAATTCTCTCTTATTTATTCGTATCTTTTCATATTTTCCCTCTTGAATAAATAAATTAATAATCTATTTTGTTTCTTACCTCAAAAAAAGTGTATATTTTATATCCTGCTAAATACTTTTTGGCAAAATGTAAATATATTATATATAATATAATTACCCACAATAATAAAGCTATGATTATAAAATATACAAGGTAAACAGAAACAAAAGAAACATTGCAAATGTTAATATATTTCAAATTTATCCAAATAAAACAAACGGAATTCATATATATAGTATAAAACTAAGTACTATATATACATTTATTATTGTCATTCTTTTTTACATAGCTCTCATAAAATTCTTGCTTTCGGTTTGGCTTAGCATTAATATCAATTATAAATGTGGATGATTTTGATGATGATGTATATGATGAAAGATTAATTAACCTTTAAGATTAAGAAATCAAGTCTTTAAAGTTTTAGAATGATGTTGTATGAATGTTACACTCCCCATTTGCGCACAACTTTCTCTTCAATTAAATTTAATAAATGTATGTATAAATGCTTCAAGATGAGGGGAATGAAGAAAACCGAAAAACTTGTAAAAATTCTACAAAAAAAAAAAAATAATAAAAGTTGAAATTTTGCGTGTGAAAAAATATTTGATTGGCCCCCCTTTTTTTTTTGATTTTCAGTGGCGTAGACCGCAAACGGAGCAGGGTGGACGACGCACAATTTTGCTATTGCGAACACGATTTGGATCAATGGCAGCCTCGTGAGCGTCCATCTTGGGTGTGGCCATATTGTTGCGTATCTCATCCTTGCGGGCAATCAGCTCTTTGAGTTGTACCATCGCCTTGTTCAGGTCCAGTCCTTTTAGTTTATCGGAGACTGAGTAAATTTTGATGCCACATTTGCGTACGAGAGCCATGGCACGATCAATGTCCTTGGATTTGCCTTCGACCACAAAGAAATGCTTGCGAACAATATCCGGGTTAATTGGAGTGCTCGCTTCCGAGTCAAGTGGTCCAGCAGCCGAAGAAGCAGCCCGAGATGGTGGATAATCGGGCGATGCAGCCAATGGTATTGAGATCGATGAGCCTGGCGATGGCGCCCGCAATGAACCAGGCGATGCAATTAATGAGGGCGCCAACGAAGAGCCTGGGGATAGAGTCATTGAGGAACGAGGCGAGCGGGGCAATGAGGGCGACCTCGAGGAAGCAGGCGATATATCCATCGGTGAATCAGGCCTGGTGTCAATGGGTGGAGCCGGTGGTGGTGCCCCCGTTAGCCCTGGTGACGAACCAGGCGATGAATCAAACGGTTCCACTGCCACCGAGCAAACGGTCGGTGTGGCTGAAGTTGTCCCAGTTTGTGGGCCCGGAATGCCAAAACTGGGCACAAAGGTACTGGGTATTAATGTGCACTGGGGCTGGGTGCAATGTGGCACATTGCAGGGCACCAAACAGAATGGCGCCTGTGCCACTGGAAAGGGTGGGATGGGCTCGCCTGGTGCAACGACCAATGGGGCAATCATCGAGTGCCAGCGACCTACAAAAATGGGCGGAGTCATTTCCATCACATGCTGCGGCAGAGTTGAAACCAATTGTATGTCATTCTCCATGACATGATGCGGTATGGCACCGGGAGCAAAGACGCAGCCAGCATCAAATCCATAGGGCAAATAACGGACGGGCAGAAACATGGGCTGCTTGATTTTAATGGTTGGTGGAAACAGATCCTCTGGCAAATCAAACCTAGGACACTCCTCGCTCATGGCCTGAAAGGCCACTGGTGGCAAATGGCGATGAATGAGAGTGGACAAGGCTGCCACGGCCATTTTGCAGATGCGAGGTACAGTCACCGTTATCTGGCTCAAGTCTGGCGTGTACATGTTGCACTGGAACTGTCCCGGGTTGGCGAACAGCGAGGGAAGCATGGCCAGAATTTGAGGCGATGTGATGGCCAATCCAACTGCCACGCCCGGGTTGTAGAGGTGGCGTGGTGCCGCGGCGGCCGCCGCCGCCACTGCCAGGGGAGCCGGAGCCTGAGTCAACGTTAGTGCCGGAGCCAGGGCACCCGGCACTTGAACGTTGTGACAAAAAGGCTGGGGTGCCCTGGCTCGTGTTGACTCTAGGCGCCGGCGTCCCACAAACAGTGCCGGTGTAGGTCCCTTCTGTTGGGGTGACATCAGTCCGATTGGGTAAAACTTGCGTGGCAAAACTCCGGCAGCAAATACTCCGCCTGCATCGAAGCCAGCTGGCAGCAGGCTCTCTGGCATAAAGATGATCTTGTGCAGTGGCGCCTGGGCTGGAAATAGTCCGCGTGGTATATCAAAGTATACGCTTTTGTCCTTTATATTGGCCACATCCACATCCATGACAATTTGACGAGGCATTAAGGGAGCCAGACAAATGCGATCATTGTTAATCATTGGCTTGGTCAAAACCAATTGGGTCAAATTGGGAAAATGCTTAGCCTTCATGGTGGCAACCGAGACGACTGCTGCCTTCTTGGCCTTCCGACGATTCTGAATGTGAACGGCTCCCTGGCCGCTGGCTTGTAAATTCTCATGCAAATGCCCCAAGGGACAGGTGTGAAATTCCCGGTTGCCTATTCGAATAAACGGAAAAAAAAACATTTTAGAAACCAAATTTTATAAACTTACTCATTTTTCTTTTTTTTTTGAAACTCTAGAAAAATCTTAAAATTTACAATTCTCTTTACAGAATTTCCTTACAAGTTGTTTACTCTCGGAGCTCTCAACAAATAATGATGTGAAATAAGACAAACTTCTTGACTTAACACAAAAATTAGCTTACTGAGATCGAATTCTAACAAGATCTATTTTATGTTTACATGATCAACACTAAAAGGAAAAGAATAAAATGTGTGCCGAAATAAATTCCAGGAAAGGCAATGTATAATTTTTTGAATGAAGAATGCATTAAAATGCCATCACTATGATTTTTGCACGCTCCCATCACTAGGACGCTGTCAGGAACAAACATGTTCGCCATGTGATGAAATAAAAATTGAATTATGTTTTTTTATATAATTTAACCAATACAGGCCTTTCACTGCCATCGTCCATAATAATTTTGAGGCTTAAACTTCAACCGAAAATATTTTAATACCTTGTAATTGGGCAGCAGCCAAAATTTCGGGCGAAGTTGTAGCAGTTACTTGCCACTCATACATTTTCCTAATATTCTTTTTATTTCTATTCTTTTTCACTGAATTTTAAAAACACACAATTCTTAGGAATTTGGCGGAGCGGCAAAATTTTGTACGAACTTCACCCGTTGACAGGTCAAATGGGAAAGAAAAGGAAATTCTCAAGAACCAGGCAGGGTTGCTTTGGCACATATTTATCTTGCTGTCAAAACTGTTGTTGTTAATTAAAAAAAAAAAATTATTCAAATTTTCAAATAGTTTTTTTTTTTTGTTATTTTTGGCTATGGGCAAAATTGCGTAATTTCAAATCGTAGTTTCTTTGGATGCAGGAGCAGTAGACAAAATTCTTAGTAATTTATTTATTTGGTTAACTTTATTCATGGAACTTTTAACAGCTGAGTTCTGAAGAAACGAATGAACACAAGTTGCAAGATATTCGTACTAGCGTTGTCTCTCTCTAACAAACAAAATGCCTGCCAACTTAAATAAGCGAGAGAAGCGAAATTCTGTGAAATTCGCGCGCTTTGCAAGCTTCAGAAAAAAAGCTAGCCAAAATTTGCGCATTTTTAAGCGAGGAGGAATTGATGGCCAGTCCACTTCCAAGGGCACAAGGAGTTCCCAATCTTGTTCTATTCCAAATGCAAGTACAGTCGCTCTGCATAATCTACTAAAGCGCAATTATGCGGAACATGTCCGTCTAAGTACGCGTCTCAAGCGTCTTACGGGCAAAAGATCCGAGCAGCTGCTCATCAATGGCGGAATTTATCATAAATGGATGCGTTCATCCGCAGCTGCTACCCATAGATGGCCAACATATCGACCACGTGGCAAAAACCATTCACAGACCAAGTTCCTGCCCAAACAAAACCAAGAAATGATGTTCATGGACCATCCGGTTGTACCCATAACCTCTTTGCATCATAGCTCAGATTCCCGGTCATCCCATGGTCATCCTCCGCCCCCAAATCCCAAGCCAACTACTAGAACTAACTCAGCCCAAGTGATCGATGGACGTTTCTTGAATCAAGTGGTTGAAACTCTTTTGACCCATTGTGAGAATTTCAGCCATTAAGCAATATTATTATATAATATTCGTTACCTAAAATGGAATTTGCCGAGCGCTGTTTGCCGCCAAGTTGTTAAATAACGACTGTGATTGAGTTGGAAGTCAATCAGCCACAGCTGAGGTTAATCATCGTTTGAAAATTGAGGAACGGGCGGCGCCAACTTGGCTCGGGTTCTCCATTTGCATTACAGGGCGTTTACACATAAACAGTTTTCTAGAAATGATGCCACCAGAGTTGGTTCATTTTACCATGTAATATAACTCTAAAAATAAAACTGCATCATACTATTTACATAAATTACAATACTATTTTTATATGTTGGCTTATAAGACTTCTTTATATCTCCTTGGCTGTTTACGATAAATTAGAAATATAATTTTTCTCTAATCAACATTCAATTACCTTTCAAATGATATGCAATATGTGTAAAAAGGACGAATAGGACATCGCCTGGATTTAAAACAAAATTTGTATTTGAAATTTGGTTTCCTACATATATTTTGAGAATGGCATCAGATACTGACATATAAAACATATTTTATTTTGTCCATATTGATGCATTTTTTTAAATTGATGAAATTTGCAATAATTTTTCAATGTTATTTTTGGGGTACAACAGTTTTCTACATATATTTCAAGAACGGCTTCAGATACTGAAGCGTCCCTTTCGTTTGATATGCCTTAAGTCCTTGTAGGTCCTTTTTATACTTTTTTCAAAAAAAGTATATTCATTTTGTCACAAAGTTTTTAACACATAGAAGGAGACGTCGTAGATCCCCCAAAGTTACCTAAAACTTGGTCAGGGGGATTAGAGGAGTCGATCTAGCCATGTCCGTCTGTCTGTCCGTCGGTCCGTCTGTATGTATGGAAACTAGTCCCTCAGTTTTAAAGCTACGTTGATGAAACTTGGTGACAAGGCAATGAGACATTTGCGGAACCATCCGGATCGGACCACAAATCAAATCCCAATTGGAATTGGTATAAGTAAGAATATGTACAAATCCATTTGAAACAAAATTCCAACTGCTTCCGAAATCTAATTGAAAAAAGTATGTAAGCTTCGGCGCCCCGAAGTTTACTTTTTCTATTTTTTCTAGCTAAAAATAGCTAATTTTCCCGCTATCTTCCCTAAATTTGTTTTCCGAAGATTACATACTTTTTTCAATTACAGTATGGGAGCAATTAGAGTTCTAAATATTTCCTTAATTCCTGCCCTGGACGAAAACGGTGAGAGGACCTTTCAAATGATATACAAGATGTGTAAAAAGGACGAACAGGACACCGCCTAGATCTAAAAGAAAATTTATATATATTTTTCGTTTTTTACATAAATTTTGAGGACAGCGTCAGATACTGAAATAAAATACATATTTTCTGACTCGTCTAAATTTTACCTTTCGTTTGATATGCCATTTGTCCATATTGATGCATTTTTTTAAATTAATGAAATTTGCAATAATTTTCCAATTTTATTTTTGGGGTACAACAGTTTTCTACATATATTTCAAGAACCGCTTCAGATACTGAAATATAAATTGGATATCCTGACTCCCCTGAAAATTCCCTTTTATTTGATATGCCGTTTATCCTTGTAGGTCCTTTTCTTCCTGGTGAAAATAGCTAATTTTCCGCTTTTTTTACTGAATTTGTTTTTGTTGTTTTTCTTACGAAAAAATGGTCGGATCTGGACAAACTGGATATCAAACGATAGGATATGTTCAGACGAGTCAGAATATGTTATTTGTTTTTCAGGATCTTTAGCTGTTCTCAAAATATTTCCTAAAAACTGTTGTGCCCAAAAAAATCCTTATCAAATGACTGCAAAATTTGTTGACTTTTTAAAACTGCACCAATATGGACAAATGACATATCAAACGAAAGAGGACGTCGAGTGGAGTCAAGAAATGTTATTTTTATTTCCCTAATGTTACTAGTTCTTTCAATAATTGTAGAAAACTAAATTTTTAAGTACCTACCCAAATTGACACATTTAATTCGTACAATTAATTGTATCGTAGCATACTTTTAGGTGCCATTTACAATTGTGATTGCTGCTGAAATACAAAACATCATAAAGAATAAAAAAAAAACTTGAATCATTTGTTTGGAATACAGTATATTCATCTTTATTGAATTTGATTTTTGTTTTCAGTGTTTTACATGCTATTTTTTTTTATTTAATATATATTTATAATAATTTTGTTTGTTTTTTTTGTTTTGGTTTTTTCAAATATTTGCATTATTTTAATTATTTGTTTTTATTTTGTTCTTTTTTTATTTTAGTTTCAATACCGAAAAAATCTTAAATTGCTTTAAGCTTTTTGGCGAATAAAAATTGTAATTTTAATTTACAAATGAACACATTGTAGACCAAAAAAATATATGGAATAATTACAAATTATATATTTATATTTAGACAAAAAAAATTTTAATTTTAAGTATTTTTAAGATTGTTTTTTTTTTTGTATTTGTGTGTGTGTTTGTTTATTTTTAAATTTGATTATTTTGTTTGTGATTTTTACAAGAAATGCTAAAAAAAATGATGTTTGTTTTTATTTTTTATCATGTTATGGAATTAAATTTAAAAATATGATTTCAAGTCGTATTTAATTTTATTCCAAAGTTTCAAGTGCTTAATTTTTAGGCCACTATGTTTTCTATTCATTTATTAATATATATAATAATAATGATTTGTTTTTATTTATTTTTTATATATATATATATGTATATATAATAATATTTTTGATATTTCTGCTGCTTTTGAAAAATGGGCACTGTAGTAAGTTTACTATTCATTTTTGTTTCTTTTCAATACATACACAATGTTTTTTAAATTTTTTTATATTTTTTGTTTTTGTTAATTTAAAGTTATTTGTATTTATTTTTTTTTTATATTGTTCATTTTTATTTTGGGCGGATTTCAAACTGAAAATGGTGCTGGCTGCGTTTTATGTGTGAAAAACTCAAGAGTTTTTTCTATGGTTGTAACTTTTTATTTTAATTTTTTATTTAACGGCTTTGGTTCAACAGTTCCAGTTACAATTTAATATATGTAAGTACGTATGTTTAAATATTTAACGTAATGTGTGTGTGTTTGTTTGACTACTTACTGTTTTATTTTTTTTTTATTATTTTAAAAATTATGCTTATATCTTTAACATATTCTTGATATGGTCTGTTTTTAAGATTTTAAGATTTTTGTTTGTTTTGTAACCTATTTGTTAAATCATCTGTACATTTAAACTAATGAAAAAAAAACACAGGATAACAATGAGCTTTGGGCTTATGGGCTTTTTGAAAGTTGCTTGTGTGTGTTTGGGTTTGTGTGTTTTAAGTTTATCACCATTGGGCTTAAATTCTTTTATATTTATATAGATATTCGTAAAAATAATAATATTATAATTTATAATATTTATTAATATTGAATTTAAGTTTGCAAATATATCTGTCTTTTGTTTCCAACTTAACTGATTGCAGCTTTACTAGAATTGTTAAAAAAAAAATTGTTGCTTTCATTAAATACTATATAATTTAAATTATGTTTTTTCCTTTCTTTATTATAGGTAGGTATGTATAAATATATTTGATTTTTCCTTGTTTTGTTTTGTGTTGTTGTATAAAAATTCAAGTGTTTTGTGTAGAACTGGAAGGATAATTTCTTATTTAATTTGAATGTTATTTAATTATTGTAGATACAATTTTGAATTTATTTATGTACAATTTTTAATTTTCTCTTAAAACATTAAATAATTAATTAATTATTTAATTTATTTTAAATGTAATTACGTATTTATTTATTTTTTTTTTATGTTTTATTTTTGTTCAAGTTGTTTTTTTCATTTTCTTTCGCTTGTTTACAAAAATCTCTCTTTAAACATTTCAACGATTATCTTACCATATCCAGGCATTTATCTGTCCATAAATTTACTCAAGAATCTGTTCACTTTCTTACTTCTAAACAAAAAATTCACTGCATTTTTAAGACTATGACTAATTAAATGTTTGTGTGTTTATGTATTTTTTTTGTTTGTTTTATTAAATATTTTTTTTATATATATTTTTGGCTAGCACCGCATAATTTTTATTTTTAATTTTAAATAAATAAATCTATTTTTAAGATAAATCTATGTTTTTTATTTGATTTTTTTTTTAAGAACTTAGATTTTTCTATTGCAAAAATCATTGCTTTTTGTATTTAAAATCTATTTGAATCCCAAATATATCGTAAGGGCCTGGTATTGGGAAATAAACTTTGGTGGTTTCTGACTGTTGTTGTTTTGTATGGTCTTCTTTGTTTATTTTTTAAAAGTCTGTTGTCTGTTTGTGTGTATGTTTTTTTTTTGTTTATATATAATAAATTGCGAGTACTTAAGTTCCTCTGTGGCGCAATTGATTTGAAAAAATCATTAAGCCTTATTCAAGGTTGTGTGTGTTGTTATTGTTAAAATAAAATCAGGGTTTTTGGGCATTTTTTTCGTTTAAGAAAACATTTTTATTTGATAAAGTTTCGTTCATGTTTATGTATTATTGGTATGTTTTTTTTTTTTTTTTAATTTATAATTATTAAAATAATAATAATTTTTTAATAATAATAAAAAATTTCTCATAGTTAATTCAATAGTAAAAAAAAAAATTTATTTAAAAATAATTAAAACTAAATGTTGCGGCCATTTTTCAATGTGGATTCAAAACTTTAAACATATGTTTTATTTTATATATATTGTATATATGCATATTTGTTTTTCTTTTTATATATGTAAAATTTTTAATATTTTATTTGCTTGGTTTTTTATTTCGTTTTTTTGTTTTTTTTTTTGTTTTTAGCTAAAGCGTATGAAAATGCAAAGTATTGTATTTAACACGTTAACTTTAAAAATAATTAAAACAAAATTAAAATTAATTAATTAACAAGTTTGCTGATAGCGACAAAAATTGTTTACATACATATGCAATTTTAATTCTTTAATTATAGCTTTGAAATATTTTTTTTGTTTCACGAATTTGTAATTGTATTTTTTTTTTTTTGTAAATTTTTATTATTTTTAGGTATTGAAATGTGTTTGGTAATTGCTTAAAATTTTATTATAAATTTTGTTTTGCTTTAATAATGCGGCAAATTTTGGGCCTATGCAAATTTTTTTTTTTTTTTTTTGGTTTTATGCCTTTTTGAGACTTTTTTCTATTTTCTATTTTTGCTCTTAAGCTTAAATATTTGTATC